>PVJS01004142.1:0-12872 GCA_004027185.1 Glis glis
TTTTTTTTTTTTTTTTTTTTTTTTTTGCGGCACAGGGGATTGAACCCAGGGGCGTTCTACCTCTGCACTACACCCCCGGCCCTATTTTTTATACTTTATTTTGAAACCGGGTCTCACGAAGTTGCGGAGGGCCTCACTAAGTAGAGAGAGAGAGGGACAGGGAGAGAGAGAGAGAGAGAGAGAGAGAGAGAGGGAGCTGAGGCTGGCCGTGAACCCGGATCCTCTGATCTCCGCCTCCCAAAGTACTGGGATTACAAGCGTGCGCCACCATGCCCGGTGGTAGAATGGATACCTTTGTTTTTCCTATTTGGTTAGTCTTCGTTTATTTCCACATCAATGTTAGATATTGAATAAATGAAGGAATAAATGTCACATGAGTCAGCTTTCTTGACGTGAGCCTGTTGGTTTGCTGGGCAGACCAATCAGAGAAGCTTATGGGATTTGTAAAAATTATACTGTTTGTAAGGCAATTGTATTGTGTGTGTGCATGTACACATCTGCACTTATACAAAAAGAAAGCCAGAGAAGACAGATGAGACTCATAAAACCTTCCTGAGGGGCATTTTGGAACACATTCATGGTCATGGTTTTGTCAAAATCTTTATAATGTTGAATCCATGGGGAAAAAGATAATTACCACAATTATTTTCTCCAAGAGAAATCTCAATAGTGTACCCAAAATGAGAGGACAAAAATATGTCTTCTTACCCAGAAATTGGCCAAGTGTCCCAAGAGATTCCAGAGAGCATCCCTCTAGTCAGGATCTAGAATTTAAGTGAAAAGGGGATTAATTAAAGCCGGGGTACCGCTCCTGATGACTTTTTCATGCCCTGGACTTAAATTTGCCTCAAAGCCTCATGCTCTGTCAACTGTATTTTCTGGCTGTTCTAGCTCACAGAGGCCTGTGTGCGGGTAATTGCGTATGCGTGTGCGCCCGCGTCTGGGACACATCTCAGCTTTGGGTCAGGCAGTACACAAGGGTACTCTTGACCTTTTTATGCATAATATGTATGCCCTGGTCTTGACAGGATGTGATTAAGATGGAGAAATTAAAGGGCAAAAGTGAAACCCAGTGATTTTCCAAGCAACTGTAATATAGCAGATCAATAACTCGCAGCTTGTTTTTACACCAGTCTTTATTGTTTTTGACAGATCTCCCACCGCGCCAGGCACTGTGTATTTCAGGGCTCTCTAGGCACCCTCCAACGGGTCAGCTGGTTTCACTGGGATTATTTCATACTGGGTTGAAGTAGCGGTTCATTCTGGGCATGCTGAAAGGCAGGATTTGTAGGGATGTGTGAGCCCTGTGATTCACGGGTGAGATTGTGATGATGAATTGCTTGCCTGAGGGGCAGACATGAAATGTTACGAGACAAGCCAAGGCCATTACGCAGGCACTCTTTGGAGTGTCTGGATCATTTTCAGCTATGGATGCTGCTGGTTTTTGTTTCCTTTTTTTTTTTTGTCAAAGATGGGATGGAGAAATGTCTCTTGTTGATACAATGCTGGAGATACATAGACGGACCATGTTTTCATTCTAGAAATATCAGACTGAAAAAAGCTCTGATACAATCTGGCCACCTGCAGGTCATGGCAGAACTTCATTTACATTATCATGAAAAAATGCTCTGACTATGTACAGCACCATATGGCATAATAGCATTATGCATGATTTAGCCATTGTCTTGCTAATTGTCCTTCAAAGGAGATAATCCAAAGCCATTTGTGCTGGTGCACACCTGTAATGCCAGTACTCAGGAGGCTGAGACAGGAGGATCACAGGTTCCAGGCCAGCCTCAGTAACTTAGTGAGACCCTATTCAAAATAAAAATTAAGATAGGGCCAGGGGTGTAGCGCAGAGGTAGAATATCCCTGGGGTCAATCTCCAGTACCAAAAAATAAAAAAAAAGAGAGAGAGAGTGAGAGAGCTAATAGAGAGTTGTCCATGGGTAGATCAAGTCCATGTCTCAAAACTATTAACATCATGTTGGTTTTCCTAATATTTATCTCATAACTTTCCTTCTATGTGTTGTCTTGGTCTTCTTTAATGATAGCAGGAAAGCAAAGTTTACAGTAACTTTTACCCTCTAGGTTCAAAATATCCAGACTTAGTAGTTTTGTATTAATCAAGGTAAACTTCTTTCTTTTTCTCTTTGTACTTTCTTCCTTTCAATTTTCTTGCTGTCACAGACAAATCACAAAATTTCAGTGGCTTAACACAGAAAAGGTCAATTTCTTGCTACTAGCAAATCTCAGTGCTTGGTGACAGTCCTCCATCTTTGAGCGCTGCTGTTTGGAGCCTGTGACCTCCTTGAGTGACATTCAGGGAGGTGGGACTGAAGCTTAGGGGGAGGGGCCTTCAAGGGAAGAGCTGGCATCACTTTCTCTCATATCCCATTGGCCAGTCACATTACGCACCCTGGGAAAGGAAGAAAAAATGTTAGGTATTTATTGGATAATTGATGCATGCTAACAATTTTTATCCCCATTTATTTATTTATTTATTCATTTATTTGCAATTCTCTCTTTTATAGGCAAATACTCTGGGGTTTCTTTGTTGTTTGTAATTCGTCATTCCTGTGTTTTAACCCCCAACTTCTAACATTCTATTTCTCTCAGCTTACCAAGTTGCTTAGGGTCAAAGAGGAGAATTTTCATCCATAAAAAAGATGGTTTGCATTACCTGTGATTAATACCAAGACCCAGATTAATGTTTGGTCTCAATTATCTAATCTGACTCCTGATATTGTTAGGTAGTTAGATTAGAGATGAGCAGGGCTGGGAAAGAAATGGGACAGGAGGATGTAGCCAGCCTTCCTGAGAAGAGATAGGGACACTGCCCCAACCAGCTGTGGTTAGAGACTCGCAGCCTTTACACTGCAGCTTTAGACACTCGTGCAAAAATTCCAACATGGAGAATTTAGCGCAGTCGCACTAAACTACAGCACAAAAAAGTGACCACTCCAAGTTACTATGCATGAGGAGGGGTGGGATTCCTGGACAGTATAAAAACTCACCATGTGACAGACCCCTTTCCTTTTACCACTCCTGGACCAGCCAGCTCTGTGACCTTCCTGGTGAACTCACCCAATAAATCCCTTATGCTTACCCTATCTGTGTCCCCTACATGAAATCTTTCTTTGGGGGTGACAAGAACTAAGGGACGCTCCCCACACCGTGATGACGTGATGACATCACATTACCCTCCAACTTCAGCTTCATTTGAAACCATTTTGCTTTGCCCACCTAGGATTTTTTTATTATTATTAATCTCATGAAATCATTCCCAAATGCTTGTTCCTGTGCAAAACCCACATTTCCCTCAGTGAGTCAGTTCTTGCCAAGTACCCTAGATGGGGACTAGCTCAACATTTCATTCAGTCATTTAATTTTATTATTTTCCCTATTCAATAAAGTGTGTGCCCTCTGGGATTAATTCCCATTAGGAGGCAAGAATTGAGTTAAACACATCTATTAAAATGCATATGAAATGGAACAGTGGAAAATTAAAAGAGTCTGCATTTAAAAATACCAAATGCATGGCCCTTTTGTAGGGGAAAGCAAACAGTTGATGAAGCTATAACAGCCGCTGTGCGAAAGCAAGGAGGTGGCCTTGGTCCGCCTGCACCTGCACTGCTGAGAACCCACTTCCGGAGCTCCCCCCTCTCCACTCCCTCCCCGCCGTTGGTTCTTCTTCATGTAGGAAATTGAAGCCCATGCTCAGAATTATTTTAAAATTAGATGAAGCTCTTGTGACAAGATCGCTATGTTCCCAGCTATCTATCTCAAAAGTGGATGAGTGAGTTCTTTCTTATTTCTCTCTTTTCTGAAAGAAGCCCATCTTAGCTAGCAAACTATTTCCTCTTGAGTCTGACACACCCAAGCTTCCTTGAATAGCCACATTCAGCCCTTTGACTCTAAATAGTCATTCAGTCTGTTGAACAGAACATTTGACCATGCAATGCAGGTATTTTCTTATGAATGGGGTCTTCTATAGTGCAGAATAGCAGAATAGACCATACCGAGACGTATCACTTTGGTATAAGGATTATTTTGAACTGGAGGTAATGGATAAAATGCAGGTATAAGGAAAGTTCTCTGCCATTCCCATATTTGCCTAAATGCAGGGCATAAATATACAAAGGTGCCTCTCCTCTCCTTTCTACGAAGAATGAAGAAAATGACTTTAGACCTTTGTCAGCCTGGAGATAGTGCCAGAGGAATTCACATAACAAATTTTACTAACTTGTCTTGAGCTACCATGGGTTTCCCATAGGGTTGTCTTCCTTTGGTTTGCTTCCCCTGAAGGCTTAAGCTCTTTTCTTTTGACCTGTCCTCTCTCAAAAAACTGGGTTTGCTTAAATTATTATTTTATTTTGAAATAGGGTCTCCCTGGGTTGCTGAGAGTCTCGCTACATTTCTGAGGCTGTCCTTGAACCTGCGACCCTCCTGTCACAGTCTCCCAAGTACTGGGATTATAGGCATGCGCCACCATGCCTGGCTATAAAGATGCATTATTCTTTGCTGAGATGCTATACCAGTCAGAGTCCTAAGCTGCCTCTTTGAGAGTTCTCTTTCACTTACTTCTCTCCCATGTATAGATGAAATATATATGTTAATAAACTTCTGCCTGTTTTTCTCTTGTTAATCTTTCGTTACAGGGGTCCCAGCTGAGAACTTAGAAGGAAAGAAAGAAAATTATTTTTTCCTCTCCTATAATAGTATGGAATGTCACAGAGAGCCAGAGAAGCTGCGTAAGTGACAGCCACATTCAGACACTGCCATTCGATAGCAGTGTTCTCTGTGGGAAGGGGATTTCTTCCCATCAGAAAAAAAAAATGGGCACTGATTAACCTCAATTGCAAGATATCTGTAGCCATTACCTAGAAATAGATGGGCAGTAGCTTGGTATACAGTAAGAGTTCAATATATGATAACTCTTAGCTGCTTTCATTTCCTGCATAGCCTCGAGAGGTTCTCTCAGCTGATTACTTGCTTTGAGTTTTCTGGGTCCGACTACCTGTCATTTGGCAAAACTTGGTACCATTTATTCTAGCCTTTACTTCGATGCAGAGATAAGCAACAGAAGCCCACTCTGGCTAAACGCCTCACCCAAGGGCATCAAGTTATTGAATCACGCAGAACCCAGGTATTACTTCTGGCTTATTGAGACAGATGCAAATCTACATTCATGTTCCTTTCCCTTTTGTCTTGGAAGGAGCCTTGGATGTGACCAAGTCACCAGAGGCAGCAGAAAGAGACCTTGTGAGAGGGGTGGATATATAGGTATATTACTCTTTATTATTATTATTATTATTATTATTTTTGGCTTCAAGAGATCCTTTTATCTTATCTCCTTGCAGGGGGAAGGGTATTCCCTATCAGGAAGGTTGCACATAGGCCTGAAGTGGCATCTGTTAGATTTTCTAGCACAGGTATGTCAGGAGGTCCTGCTTTTTCTCATCTCAGAGATATCCTTCGAAGGAAAACCTGATGAAATCAGGAAGATATGGTCAGCTGAGCAAAAGAAGAGATTTCAGTGAGAAGTCGCTATTGTTACAATGGTGCCTCTTATGTCAGAAACCATACTCCATGGATCATGGGAAAAAGGAACCTGGCTCAACTAAATATTGTTTTACCCAATTTTAATTCATAGCATGTATTAAATGCTTCCTTCGAACTTGGCGCTGTTACTGTGGCTAGGGGAACAGGAGAAGAATGGGCTCCGGTCCCTGCCCTTAAGTTCCATAAATTGTTTCAGAGATAAAATTTAAAAGTTTAAATTACTTATAGTACCTACATAACAGAAATTAATTAGTTGCCAAAATTTATGTTCCAGAGAATAACTATTATAGGAGATAAGGCAGAAAGAGATGCCAAGTTCTGTCAAAACAGTTGGGTACTTTGTTTTAGGAAAAAGATAAGTAGGTTTTATCCATGTTCTGAGATGTCTTTAACCAGATATTCAGAGGTGAATCTCAGCAGGACCAAAAGACGAAGGAGGTTGGGACTAGACATGGAGATATTTATCCCCTGCAGAGTGGTGATGGAAATGAGAGGAAAAAGTAAAAAAAAAAAAACCTGTAGAATGGCCATCAAACAATGTATAAACCCCAGGTGTAAGAGTTCTATAAACATTTGTTATTTTTTAAAAATATATACTTTAATCTTAACTGCTTTAGAAAAATATTAAAATCAGGTTAAAATTTAAAGATAAGCCACCAAATATTGTATATGGCAAATTTCAACCTATTAGAGCACACCTATGCTTTAACTATATTGCCAATACAGTTCATTTTGTGTAGATATGAAATTTAGGCTTTTCCTACCTTCGGCTATATATTTGGTCCTTGTATGTGTGTATGTGTGGTACTAGGGATCGAACCCAGGATTGTTCTACTACTGAGCTATACCTCAGGCCTATTTTATTTTGACACAGGCTCTTGCTAAGTTACTGAGGGCCTTGCTAAGTTGCTGAGGCTGGCTTTGAACCTGAGATCCTCCTGTCTCAGCCTCCCAAGTACTGGGATTACAGTCATGCACCACCAGGTGTGGCTCTGTTTGGTCTTTTTATGTAGGACAATAATAGATTTATCCTTTTCTTCTCCTAAATGTAGGCATTCCTATGACCAATCATGGAAACTAGTATAAGCAAATACAATTACATAGTCCATATTGGGAAGGTGATCTTATAAATGCATCTTAGTAGCTTTGAGTGATATTGGAAAGGATTCAACTGTGAACCAAAATGTCCAAATATATTTAAGTCTCAGGAATAACTATTTAAAAATCCCAAAACAAAACTCTAACCATTTACAACAATTTATTTGTAAGAGTCAGCATTATTTAGATATGATTGTAGCAAATACAAAATTCAGAGATAAATTGAATATAATACCTGATGTAACTAACTCTCCCCATCTGGTAAATATTTTAGTTTTTTATATTTGTGTTATTTTCATTAGTTTATTAAGCAGTGATTTCTGCAATGTGGAGTTTAAAATACATTGATACTAAACATATCAGCCTTTTCAAATGCATATTGAGAATCGGCATTAGCTTTGATCAGATAGAAAGGCTTATTATTAAAGGATATTTAAAAACTATCAATTTAGAGATAGAAAGCTGAGGGCTGAGGTCTGCACCTTGGGATCACCAGGCTTTAATGGCATACAAAGGAAAAAAAAAAAAAGAGGCAGGAGATGTCTACCACCAAAGACAAGGTGCTATTTGTCTTAAATTTCAGCAGCTTTGATATTCCATAGCACCCTCTTGATCCAGTTTTAGACTATACAAAAACTGGATATGTAATATTTAATAATCATTAGATGAATAATGCTTTAGTATAAGACAAAAGACTTTCTCAAAACTACTATATGTGTTTGGATGTAGCCACAGTGTGGCTGTGGTCACAGATAGGGGAGTACTCCTGAATGCGCATGCTCTGTTTGTCTGCTACTGACATAGCAGAATAGTGTGTCTCAAAGATGTGGAGGACCTGAGACCCGAGCCCGTTGGAGGCGGTGGACGTTACCCAGAAGAGGCTTCTAGGTGATGGTAGAGTTAGGAAGACTGAAGAATAGCGAAATTGCAGCTAGTTGCAATGAGAACAAAGAATTCTAAGAAGGTACTTTTCTTTCTGGTCACCATGAGGAGGGAAATCTAAACTAAAGGCTGCTCGTTGGTGAGGTTGAGCAGACACACACCACAGAGCAGTGGGTTCAGAAGGACGAAGTTCATTTCAAACTCAAGTGGCTCCCCTGTGCCCAAGGAGACTTGCTGAAGTAATCCTGCCTTGTGCAGAGGTAGAAGAAAGGTTAGGTAGTAAAGACCAGACCCTCACCTTCAGTACTCAAGAATGGGAACTGGAGGCAGATGCAGACCATAGAAAGGAAACCAAACCCCATTATTCTCTCCTGCTGATAAGAACTCATCAAGGTTTATCTGCACCAGGATCAGTAAATCCTGTGGCCCTAAAGATGGAAACACAGTCCTTGTCCCCAGGAGCTTACAGACTAGAGGGGACAAGATCAGCAAATAATGACAATGCAGGATGGCGAGTGGTCAGAGGACATTCAACACAGGATGGAAGAGGGGCCAGAGGAAGAACAACTGGATAGAGTTGATATGGTCTTAAAATATCAGGAATGAATGAGGCAAGGAGAGATGGAATGGAAGGGCAGTTTCAGAATAAGAAAGAATGCATTATTTTCATGCATATCCATGATAATAGCTGCACAACTCCCAAAAGCCAAGTTATGGAACCAACTTAGGTGTCTATCAACAGATAAAAGGATAAAGACAATGTGTTATATACACACAATGGAGTTTTACTCAGCCATAAAAAATGAAATTATTTTGTTTGCAGAAAAATGAATGGAACTGGAGAACATCATGCTAGGTAAAATCGGCCAGACTCAGAAATCAAAAGTTTTATGTTTTCTCTCATACGTGGAAGCTAGAGAGAAAATCAGAAAGAAAAGAGGTCTCCTGAAAATGAGGAGAGAGACCAGTAGAGTAGTGGGGGAGAGGGTTGGGGGAAAGAGGAGGGGAAAAGGAGGTCTGAGAAGGAAACAGACTACTTGATGTTATGTGCACATATAAATGTCACACTGTACCTCATGATCATGTACGGGGTAAGTGGGAGGTGTGGGGAGGGAAACAGACCAAGCGATGTGTGCATGTATGAATGTGTCACTGTGAATCTCACTATGATGTGTAATTACAATGCACCAATTAAAAATTAATAAAAAATAAAGGGTATATGCAATGGCAGTATGTAAGGAAGGCAGGTCGACCTGGAGAGGAACTACAGGAAGCCTTGGACAGAAAACTGGGGCGATCAAGCTGGAGACAGACAGAGCGCAGGCAGTGCCATTGTGGCTCGAGGTCCCTGCCCTCAAGCAACGTGTATTCTAGTAAGAGAAGCAAACAGATAGATCATTGAATACATACTGCAGTTCAGAACCCCAGTGGGCATCCTATGGCTGGAAACCATAATCAAATTCAAGAGGGTAAATGGAGAATTTAAGAGGTAATTTCATCTACATGCAGCCCGTGAGCAAATTTGAATAAACAACATCACAGAAGCCCTTGATGAATCGCATACATTGGAAATAAGCAAGGCTTTCTTTGATCACGAGGAAAAATGCAGCGTTATAGTGCAATAATAAATACTGAGAGGCTGACGTGATAGGGGAAGAGAAAATTAACTCTGGGAGAGGGAGGAAGAGAAAAAAATAATCTCCCTGAAGGAGGTGAGATCTAGTTGCATTTTTAAGTATAAAGAGGTGTTTATTAAGAAGTCAAGGAGGGTTAAGGACAGTCTAGCCACAGAGAGCAGCTTGTGTGCACAAAGTCCTAGAATCCAGAAGCAGCTCCTGGAAGCTAGAGAACAAAGCTTAAATGGGGAGCCCTTGATTAGGAGGTCTGAAAAAAATGTGTGTTGGTAGAAAGGGTGAATGATAAAAGGGATCGATTTTATTTTGCCAGGGTTGGGGAGCCCCTGAAGGATTTTAAGTCAGAAAAGCATACGAAATAGAGAGTTTCAAGAACAGCGTAATCAGTTCTTCGAGCTAAGGGAAGTTAATTAGGAAATGTGAGAAAATTGCCTCTATAATTTTCTTAGCCCGTACATAGTTGATGCTTGGAATTCTGTTGGAATGTGGTGTTATATCTGCTCTCCATTTGAGGAGATAAACGGAGTTTTCAAAGCGTGCTGCTGCTATCTGGTCTGGTCGGGTGAGTCTGATTAGTTGCAGGGGCAGCCCCTAACCCAAGGAACTCACGGGAAACTCATGACAGTGGTTGCCTCCAAAGAGGGAGGTGAATGCAGAGAGGGCAGAGGTAGGAGGGAGACTCCAGCATGAAGATGTACCCTCTTCTCCCTTCTCCATGTGGCAAGACATGTATGCATTACTTACCTCCGTATTATTTACTTACTTATTTTAACCACAAATGTCTGTGTGCAATTCTCTCTATATAATTGTATGACACACAGTTTTCATATCTGGTAAGCACTTATTTTTAAAAGAAACAAGTTTTGCAAGAGGGGCCTATAGCTAAGGAAAGAAGTATGAATGAGAAACATAGAACCCTGGTTCTTACGTCATGAATACAAAAAAACTTAGAATACATTGAAATAGGCAAAGATATTTAAAGACCCAACACAAAAGGTCTTTAAAGTATTTTTCTCTTTTTTGGGTGGGGAGTTATTGGAGATGGAACCCAGGGGCATTCTACCTCTGAGCTATTCCTTTAGCCCTTTTTATTTTTTTGTTTTGAAACAGGATTTTGCTAGGTTGCTGAGAGTCTCGCTATGTTGCTAAGGCTGTCCTCCTATCTGGAATTCTCCTGTCTCAGCCTCCCAAGATGGTACAGATGTGTACCACCACGCCCAGCTGTCTTTAAAGTTTTGATTATAGCAGGGGGCTTTTAGGCTAATCCTTTGGCTTGGAATGTAATTTTAACAGGTGGTAGAAGGAAAAGAAGGGTATCTCAAGTGCTGGGATTACAGGAGTGCGCCACCACGCCAAGCCAAAGAAGGGTATCTCTCACTTATTTTGCTATGAAATTCTTTGACAATCAAACTAGAATTTCCACTGATAAGAGGAGGGAAAAAAGATGTAAAATGCAAGGAATAATTAAGATAAATGAGGAAGTAGGAAGTAAGCACTTATCTGTTTAAAGGAGTTTAATTTTCCAATGCAAAAGAATTTCATCCCATGGTACTAATGAAACTTGCAAAAATTTCAGAATCATTAAGCCTAATTTTGGAGGATTCTTGGCAAACCAAAGATTAAAGAGAGGCAAAAGGGGAATCCTAACTTTTGAAATCAGAGAGGGAAGTTGAATCTTAGGCATGACAGATATTGATATGTGGACATTTCTCTTGGGTGAAAAAATGACCACAGCATGGGGCTTGGACTAGGGTAACAGTCCTGTCCTCCAGAGGCTGGAAGAACCCTGACTCACCTTGGTCTTGCACAGTCTTTGTAGAGAAAGATCACAGACGTGGAGGGTAAATCGAGGCCTTGTTCCTAAACATCGTGTTGGCAGGAAGGGAGATACTGCTCTACAGTTTGGGGCTGGGTGATTCCTCACACCGGGTCCTTTTCTATCAAAATTACTGATTTCCTTTCGTACTTGGAAACATTCTAAGAACTGTCCTGTGGTTAGCAGGGGCAGAGGCTCCCCCAAGAAAGACTGCAGGCCCATGCGTTAGCAAACTTCAAATGGGCTCTCTGAAAGCAGTAATGGTTGCAAGAACCATTTGTACTATGGCACAGTATTCGCCGAGTGAAACAGGGTGGATGTGTATAATAGGGTTATATGTTTGTCTGAGAGAACATTAAAGGTCCCTTTGTTAAATGAAATTTCAACTTTTGGAAGGCATGATTTGAAGCTCTACTGGTTATAGAGGGATGATTTAGTTCTCTCAACACATAGAAAGGGAGATTGTGAGCCAGGCTTGGTGGTGCACGCCTATAATCCCAGCACTTGGGAGGTTGAGACAGGAGGATCACAGGTTTGAGGCCAGCCTCAGCAACTTAGTGAGACCCTGTTTCCAAATAAAAAAATAGGGCTGGGGGTGTAACTAAGTGGTAGAACATCCCCAGGTTCAATCCCCAGTACAAAAAAAAATTAAAAAAAAGGAAAGGGAGATTCTATAGGGAGATATCCCTATAGAATAAAAAGTCCTACCTTCTTCCTTTCCATCCTCTCTCCTCTCCTGTCCTTCCTTCAGTGTCTATGCTTTGCATCCTCAGTCCTAGGCTCTGTGCTAAATGTAAACAAAGGCTTTCAGAACTCCAGGCACTCACATTCTGGAGGGAGCAGGAGAGCTGAAGTTCTGGTCATCGTACAGTGTCACGGGAGAGAGGAGGACCCTCCAGAGAGGGCACCCCTGAACCTCCTGACATCTCTCACCATTGCCGCTGGAGCAGAGAGGTGGGATGCTTCAAACTCTGAGGACAGCAAGAGCAAAAGTCCTGTGTTGGGACAACACTGGGACATTTAAGAAGCCCGCAGAGCTTGTTATTTCTGCAGAGGGATAATGCAGTGCCTCAGCCTACAGGAGAAAACTGATATGGGAAGGGGTACCTACTAGAAAAAAAAAAAATCAGAAAAGCCTTCTGTGTGAGGGATAGTTTAACTCATCTGCTCTCTTTGACCACTGAAATCCTAACTTGTTTATTAGTTCATTTACACTTAGTCTGAGGTAGAATGGGGGGGGGTGTAAAAGATAGAAAAAAAGGAAAAGGAGGGGAGAGAGAGAGAGAGATGTTAGCTTTAAATTAAAAACCCCCACATCCGAGCTTTCACAGATTTTATTCCCCAGGCCCATCCTTCTTCCTGGCCTGTCGCTCACAAATTCTTGAGAAATCTATACATCTTAAAGTTACTGTAAGTTCACTCATCTATGAAAGTTGCCTTGTTTTAGTGCTTACACAATGTATTTTTAGATTAGATAACACAAAGGCAGATATATTTTAAGAAACTTAAAATATGGGGGAATTCCAAACGTTATCTATGAATCAGAAGGAGTAGATGATGTCAAACTAAAAATCTTATAAAAAGACCAGATACTGTAAAGTGGTCATGTGATCTGTGATCAAAAGAACTGAGTTAGCAGGCTGCTGTCCTCTCTCAGTTCCTTCCCATGTCCATCCTCCACGACATTTCCTTTAACAAAAAGATCCTGAGACCCCAAAAGTGGCTGTCTCAGGAGAAAGCCCACATTCTCTCTTGAGAATAGGTACCCTCACCTTTTGCTTTCTGATAAAGTTCTTCCTCTCTTTGCTAAAACTTGACACATCTTTAAATTATTTTCTGTGATGAGTCAAAAGCCTGGAAGGTCTGAAGAGAGGTCT
>PVJS01004142.1:12972-70978 GCA_004027185.1 Glis glis
CTTCCTTCCTTCCTTCCTTCCTTCCTTCCTCCCTCCCTCCCTCCCTCCTTCCTTCCTTCCTTCCTTCTTTCCTTCCTTCCTTCCTTCTTCCCTCCTTCCCTCCCTTCCTTCCCTCCCTCCCTCCCTCCTTCCTTCCTTCTTCCCTTCCTCTGTCCCTCTTCTTCCCTCCTTTTCTCCCCTTCCTTCCTTCCTTTTTTTCTTCCCTCTCTCCTCCCCTCCTTCCCTGCTTTCTCTTTCTTTCCTTCTTTCCATTAGGAATTTGTAAATAAAAAGATGGTAAGAATAGCTAAAACAATATGAGGAAATGAGACAGTTTAATGTAGAGTAACTTAAATATGTGGTCTATTTATTCAATACACTGTAAGTACTTTTTTTATACTCTTACCAAACAAGTACTTATTGAGCACGGACTCAGTCTGGGCTCTGTCGAAGCCGCTGTTAGTCCATCAGTGAATGAGACAGCCCAGTTCTTAGACCTCATGCCCCGTCCTTCCCTGCGGAGGAGTCAGGCAGTATGTAGGAGCACACGGAATGACTGATTTCAGAGGGATACATCCAAAGGCAACTTAAGGATGCTTTGGTTATTTGCCTGCTTGTTGTTGGCCCCCTTTGAGACTTTTCTATGCTGTTACATATTGGAGGCAGGGAGGTGGAGGCTAGGACCAGGCAAACTTCATCTCTGACTCTTTTGCCAGACGGCTTCCAGCCTAGCTCTGCCAAAGTGGGCTTGGAGGCAGGAGGAGGGTCCTGCTTCCCCTGCTGTAGACCCCACTGTCCTTCACCCATTCCTGAAACCAGTTCCATGTTGTTTAATGTGAGGGCAGGCAGGTGTGGCGTGAGAGAAGATAGAGAGGCTTGGGAAACGAGGTTTCCCGTGTCGCAGGAGGCAGGGCACAGTGTGCGGGACCCTGGGAGAACCTTGGGGTGGTCAGGAGGAAGGAAGCAGAAGTGAGAGTGTAGGCAGGAGCCTTTCTTAGTGTTTCCACTGAACGTCAAGGCAGGGCAGGGTAATCAGCTTAGGACTGGCAAGTTTGAATAATCAGGCAGGCTCTTTTGAGCTGTGGGGTGGTTCTCAGTTGCCTAGAACCCAGCTGTCCTCCCATACCTAGCTGCCCTGAGGTGGTTTAGACAGAGTGATATTGTCTCCTGAGGTGAGACAGAGGAGGTTTCTCCTGTCTGTCCCTTTTCTGTCTTTGAGGATGGGCTTGCCCAGGGCTCAGCAGTCTCTCCAAAGACAGAAATGTTTTCCAAGATATCAAAGAATCATAATATATGGAAAACAAGACATACAAACAATCCATAACCTCACCACTGAACTAGCCAATGCCTGCCCCCCCCCCCCGTTCCAGCACAGGGGCTGTGGGGGAGGGGCTTCCTCCCATGATCCCCTAAGGAGCTCCCCCTCTGTTGTTGGTTCTACAAGTTCTTTTGTGTGTGTGTGTGTGGGGGGTGAGTCCTGCTTCTCACAATTACCAATAACTGGGTGACTTCACCTGCTTGTGTTTATTTTCTTGGCCTTTCTTGCACTCTTATAACCCTTTCCTTATATTCAACTCCCTGTGATGAAATACCTAGAGAGGTTTCTGTCCGTCAGTCCTGTTGATAGAGTGTGGGAAGATGGGACTTAGTGTCTCAATTTAAACTGAGAAGCAAAGTCAAGGGACCAGCTGCAGGGCGAGCTCACCAGGCAGAGGATGCCCAAGTACCCTGGTGAGGGGCAAGTTTGGTCAACTCTAGAACTGACTTGGCAGGATTCTGCTTTAACCTTTAATCATTTTTCATTAGAAACTGACTCCAGTTTCTTTACCCTCCCTGAATATTCTGGTAGCCTGGGTACATTGCTCCTGAGTCTGCATAGTTCCAGAACATTCTGGAAGCCTGTGAAGCAGTGCTCCTGTGTACACTATCCCAGAAGGTCCCAGCTGAAAATCCTTCATTAGCTCTGTTTCTCAGAGCTTTGGTTGCCATCGATTTCTTAACCCAAGCAATGACCCCTATTTGCTTATATTGTTCTAAAGCTGCTTATCCTTTCTTCTCCTTCTCCTTTTCCATCACCTTCTCCTTCTGCATCACCTTCTCCTTTTTCTTCTCCATCTCATTTACATCTTATCTCCATCTTTGTCTCATCTCCATCTCCTCCTCTTCTTCTTCCTCCCTCTTCTCTTCATTTCCCCTTTTCCCTTCCCCTGATCTCTTTTCTTGCCATCTCCACCTTGTGGAAATCAGCTGTGATGAGGAAAAATAGGAGTCTTAGATGCAATGATATTTCCTGATTTCTGGGTTTGGCCTTCTCTTCCTTGAAGCCACTGCTTTTTCACTGTAGAATCAATTTGCTGTCAGTGTCATCGACATGGTAACTAAGACCCACAGTGAGACTTGGTGTCCTTTTTCACAAATAGATGAGTTCTGCCCTTCAACTTAGACTCACCTGGGAACGTACTATCCAATTTGTTGGTCCCCTAGGGGTGAGCACCGGCCTCAACTGCCCTCCCAGGAGAAGCTGGAGCTTTTACATCCCCTTGTATCAGAAGGTGGTCACGTGGGGTCTATTTAAGACTGGACTGAAACAGCAGGCTATTGTTTGCAAACAGGCATTTCTAATCTAAAAAGCCTTTTCCATTTGCTTTGGGGAAAATTTTTAAAAAATGAAAGCACAGGTAGGCTGTATCAGATCTATCCAGCTCAGTGATATTGCAAACCAAAATATTTTTGTATAAAAAGGAATGCATGGTGAACATAACTTTGATCTCTGTCTATCCTGACTGATGGAACAAAAGTTGTTTATCCGGGACCAGGTTTAGTGAAAAGTGGGTCTCTGTACAAAAGGTATGGTCTGTTAACATGCTAGTCACCAGTCTACTTGTTCTTTATGAACTTTACAAATCATAGGATCAAAGGCAATGATGGATCTCCACCTCTGCCCATAAAGGGTCTTCCAGGGGGACAGAATGCCTGAATGAGAGGAGATTCGTTTTTGTACATCCAGGGACAGAATCTATGCCAAGAAAATTCTACAGAGCTGTTACAGGGGCTCTTTACTGAATTATTTAAGTTTATTTCTATTTCTCAAGGAAAATGCTGAACTTTTCCCTTGAGAAAGGGTGAAATTGTAGTTTATGTAGATATGTGTCCTCATGTGGAATGTCCTATTACTTTGCCTTAAGACCAAGTCTTCCTTCCAAGAGGACTGCAAAACACTCAGATTGACTGCCCTGCCCTCCAAAGTCAGCTGTGTATCTGACAGTCTTCACACATGGCCACTAGGCATTTTTGATGATATGCTAAATGTATTTTTAATCAGTTTTATGTTTTAGTTCTGTATCGCTACTCATGAATTTTTAACTTGTCCTCTTAATTAGGTCATAAGCTACTTAAGAGCGGGGATTGTAGTTTATAATTTTTTGTGTCCCTCATGGTGTCAACCTAGTGCTGAGCACAGGGGAAATCTCGATGGGTTTTCCAATTTGATGATTTAATGACAACTACCACATAAAGGATATATATATATATATATATATCCTTTGTGTATAAGCCTCTGTCCTGTCTGCTGTGTATGTGTGCGTGTGTGCGTGTGTGTGTGTGTGTGTATTCTTCTTGTATATAAGGCAACAAGTTGAAAGTCAAACATATATAAGGGCCTAGTATATTTTTTCACAAGTTTTTGCTGGTAGATTTATTTTCAGTATTTAAAAATGAGGGGTGTTGATATTATGATTCCTTAGATTATTGACTTTTCTCTTCCAATCTTTCTCCAGCCCATTATTTCACTCTCTTAGTAAATAGCACCAAATTTATCTGACTAATATAGCTGAAAACCTAGGAGTCACCCATGTTTTTTTTATTTTTTAACAGACTTATTGAGGGATAACTGATATGCAAAAAATCACACACATTTAATGTGTAAAATTGATGAGTTTGGATATATGCCAACATCTATGGCACCATCACCACATCAAGGTAATGTTATGTATATATTTCACCTTTTACCTCTGGTTATTTTCTTTTCTCCTCTCCCCTTATGGTCCAATGTACTGCAAGTCCTCCACTGGCTAGCCAAGCTCAAGTGCAAAAGACAACCTCTCCTTCCATCTCCACTTAACTCAAAGCATCATCACTCTCTTGATTGACAACCACCTCCTCAAGGTTTCCTGTTTCCATGGTCACCTCCCTACTCTGCACACAACCAGGGTGATCTCACCACATGTTGATGGGCTCTTGTAACCTCCTTGCTGTAGATGTGCCAGTGGATTTCCATTGCACTTAAAAAATGTAAAAACCCATTGCAAAGGTATTCAATGGCACATCATTTGGGGGTTGATTCCCATTTTCCCAATGAACAATAATTTCAAGAGTCTTTTCATGCGCTTCTTTGCCATCCCATCCATATAAGTTTTTTAGTGATATGCCTGTTCAAATCTTTAACTCACATTTAAAAAATAGATGGCCTGTTTTCTTATTATTGAGTTTTGTTAGCTCTTTCCATATTCTTTTTTTTTTTTTTTTTTTTTTTTTGCGGTACCGGGGATTGAACCCAGGGGCATTTTACCTCTGAGCTACACCCCCAGCCCTATTTTTTTATACTTTATTTTGAAACCGGGTCTCACGAAGTTGCGGAGGGCCTCACTAAGTAGCTGAGGCTGGCCATGAACCTGGATCCTCCGGTCTCCACCTCCCAAGTACTGGGATTACAAGCGTGTGCCACCACGCCCGGCTCCCTTTCCATATTCTTAATATGAATGTTATCAAATATGTATAATACATGTGTTTCTTTCTGTCTGTGGATTTTTTTGTGTGTGCGTGTGTGGTTCTAGGGATTGAAATCAGGTGCATTTTACCTCCATGCTAAACCCCCAGCCTCATCTTATTTTTTTTTTATTTTAAAACAAGGTCTCTTTAAGTTGATGAGGGTCTTGCTAAGTTGCTAAGGCTGGCCTCAAACTTAAGATCCTACTGTCTCAGCCTCCCAAGTACTGGGTTTACAGGTGTGAGTCCCCATACCTGGTGCTTTTCATTTTCTTAACAGTGTCTTTTGAAAACCAGATGTGTATGTGTTGATGGAGTTCAACTTATCAATTTTTTCCTATGGATTATTCCTCAGGTATTATATTTAAGAAACTTCTGCATAACCTAAGGTTATAAAGATTAGAAGATTTATAGTTTTAAGTCGTTTTCTTTTTCTACCTCCCCAGTTTTTTTTTTTTTTTTTTTGCCTGTGTATATCTAATTCTACCAGCACCATTTGTAAAAAAGACTATCCTTTATCCATTGATTTGCTTTTGCATCTTTGCCAAAAATCAGTTGAGTCCATTTATCTGGGTCTATTTCTGAGCCCTCTGTTCGATTGCACCACTCTGTGTCACGTCACCAGTACCATACTGTCTTCATCACTGCAGGTTATGGTTTGGATCTGGATGGTCTCAAAAAACTTGTTCCCCAATGCAGCAAGGATCAGAGATGGGGCATGATGGGGGGATCACTGGGGACTGTATCTGTCCCTGGCCTCCTTCTATTTGTCTCTCTGCTTCCCAGCTGCCATGAGCTAAGCAATCTTCTCTGCCATACTGTGGCACCATAATGTTTCTGCCTTGAAGCCAGCCAACCATGGACTGAACCTCCAATACCATGAGCAAAATAAACCTTACCTCTTCTATGTTGTTCTTGTCAGGGATTTGGGTCACAGTGACAAAAAGCTGACTAACACACAGTAACACACTGAAGGTATACTGTTATCTGGAAATTAAGTAGTGTGAGTCCTCCAGCTCTCATTTTTTTTCTTCCTTCCTTCCTTTTTTTGTTTCATTCCTTGTGAATTTTAAAGTTAGCTTATACATTTCAACAAAATGTCTTGCTGGGATTTCAATTAGAATTACTTGAATTTACAGATCAGTTCCAGAAAAACTGACCTTTTAACAGTACTGAGTCTCCCAATCAATGAACACACAGTATCTCACCATTTATTTAAGCTTTCTTTAATTCCTTTCTTCTGTGTTTTATATTTTCAACATAATGTTCATACATATATGCGTGCGTATGTGTATTATATGTATTTATTTATTTCTTAGTTATGTCCAACTATTTCATATTTTAGTACTATTTTAAAAGATATTTTAAAAGTTAATTTTTGATTATTCATTGCTAGTATAAATACAATTGATTTTTATTATTGACCTTCTATCTTGTGACCTTCTTGAATTCACTGGTCTTAAAAGTTTATTTATAGATTCTTTGAGATTTTCTACTTAGATAATTATTAGTCTGCAAATAGAGACAGTTTTATTTCCACTTTTAAAATCTATACACAATTCTCTCACCCTGAATCCCACATTTTATAGTAAATAGGACATCTAGTATGATGTCTAATATGATTAGGGACAACAGATGTCTTTGACTTTTTTTAGTCTACAGGGGAAAAAAGTCTTTTATCATTAAGTATGCTATTTGCTATAGGAATTCATAGATGAACTTTATCACTCTGAGGAAGTTCCCTTCCATTCTGAGTTTTCTGAGAGTATTTATCATGAATAGATGTCAAACTTTGTTAAAGGGGCCCGAATCCAAGCTGGAGACGGAATAGGAGCCCCTGAACGAGCCTATATCAAAATTGTCTCAAAATTGCCTCGGGGGCTCAGAACTGAACAACATCGCACAGCCATAGAAGAACCAAAACCCAATATCCAGTAACCTGAGTATGACTACACAGAGACAGAGTCTACCAGCTACAGAATCCCACAGAAAACTGCAATCCTGTGTCAGCAAAATCGGTAAGGAGACAGCTTCCCCCGGACCCTACAGCCAGGGCTAATAGCCCCCCCCACCAGAAAATCGGGGTGAGGAACTGGAGCAGAACTCTATGAGTGGTGGAGCCATCCCAGCAGCAGATCATGTATACCCTTCAAAGGCTGCCCTAGCGTGGGCTCCCCCCCACTGTGCTACAAGTCGTGTGAGATCCCCAACACCTGCGCAATGGACCTCCACGACACCCGAAACCCGAGCGGCCCCGCGTGCCCCGCCCCAGCCAGCTGCACTATCCCACACAACCCGGGCGACCCCCCCCCCCGCACCAGGCCTTGGACTCTGGCACCCTCCTTTGTGACCTGGGCGGCACTCTGTGCCCCGCCCCAGACACCAACGCCCTCCGGCACTGCTACCAGATACCCAGAGCCTGTACCTCCTTCACCTGCGCGGGAGCCTCTGGGCCGCACTTCAGAGCCCGGATACCGCCACCCGAGACCCACGTGACCCTCCACATTGCCTCAGAGCCAGGGCACACTCTGGTGCCATCATTCGAGATCCAAGAGCCCGCATACTTCCCTGGGACCCACTCGTGATCCTCTGCAGCATGCCTCAGTGCCCATGTACCCTCAGGCGCTGCTACCAGATACCTGGAGTCCACACCTTCCTCGGCCCACGTGAGATACACAGCGCCACGCATCAGAGCCCGGGCAACCTCCGGCGATGCCTCCCGAGACCCAGAGCACGAGTGCATCCCTTGGGGCCCAGGTGACCCTCAGCACCCACTCCTCAGAGACCTGGCATATTCCAGCACCATCACCCACGCCTCGGAGCCCACATCCAACACTGCACCTCGAAATGCACCTCACATGCCAACACCCGAGCTCTGGAACCTGCGTGCCCCTCCCCCCACACACACACACACCATACCCCGGGTCAACCAGACGGGAGGGAACCACAGCCTGCAGGGTTGTGACCCAATTGGGACTACAGGAACCATCAAGAGGTCTTATACATAGAAAGGAAGATGATGCAGAGGCAACAGAAACACAAAATTGAAAACAACAAAAATACGAGAATGAGGAAGAGTGAGGAAACAAGATATACTCACAATGCATCAACAAGTGAGATTACTGATACTGACCTACAGGAAATGCAAGATGGAGAATTCAGAATTTTGATCTTCAGAATGATGAAAGGCCTCAAAGAAAGCATAGAGGAGATGAAGGAGGAAGTTGAGGCTCTAAGAAAGAATCAGTAAAAAACACTGAACGAAATGAAGGAGTCAATAAACGAATTAAAGACTATATTAGAAACCAACTCTAGTAGACTAGACTACATGGAAAACAGGATATAACTCCTGGAAGACAGTTCATTCAAAACTGAAAATGCAGTCAATGATATTCAGAAGATATTACAACATCACACCCTGGTCATCCAAGAAATACAGGGCAATACAAGACATCCTAATCGAAAGATAAAAGGCATCGAAGAAGGTTTAGAAGCACAGACCAAGGGTATAAGAAACCTCTTCGAAGAAATAAATTGAAAGAATTTTCTGAAACAGAAAAGGATTTGGACATTCATGTACAGGAGACATATAGAACACCGTTAAGACAGGACCAAAGATGGATCACCCAACGCCACATAATAATTAAAATGTCTAACATAGAGGCCAAAGATAGAATCCTAAAAGCAGCAAGAGCAAAAGAACAGGCGACAGATAGGGGAAAAACAATAAAAATCACCCCAGACTTCTCAACCCAAGTCAGGAATGCCAGGAGGGATTGGTATGAAGTTCTCCGGACCCAGGAAGAAAACAGCTTCCAACCAAGACTGATAAATCCAGCAAAGCTATCATTTAAAATTAATGGAGATATAAAAATGTTCCATGATAAACAAACACTTAAAGAATTCATGAGGACCAAACCAACACTGGAGAAAATCCTAAAAGAAATAAATCACAAAGAAGGGAAAACAAGCAATTTTCAGAACCACAGGAGAGGTGAACTCCACCAGGTAGGCAATTAAACAAGGAGATTTGTCACTACAGCAAACAGAAAATAAAACTCAAAATGATAGGAAACAAAAATCATATCTCAATAATAGCATTGAATGTCAAAGGACTCAACTCCCCAATTAAAAGGTGCAGACTGGCAATGTGGATTAAAAAGCATAACCCAACTATATGCTACTTACAAGAAACTCACCGTCTAGCCAAAGATACTCATACACTAAAGGTAAAAGGATGGAAAAAGATGTACCATGCAAACAGAGATCAAAACAAGCAGGGGTAGCAACGCTTATATCTGACAAAACAGATTTTAAGCTAAAACACATCAGAAGAGACAAGGTGGGTCACTTCTTACTAATAAAAGGAACAATCCAACAAGAAGATAAAATGATAGTAAACATTTACACCCCAAATGTGGGTGCACCCACATCCATAAAACAATGTCTTTGGGACATCAGGTCCCAAATAGACCCAAACACAATACTATTGGTAGACTTCAACATACCACTCACGCCACTAGATCAATCTTCCAGACAAAAGATGAATGAAGATTATTCAGATCTAAAGAAAACCATAGACCAAATGGATGTAATAGACACATACAGATTATTTCAACCAGCAACACCTGAATACACATTTTTCTCAGCTGCCCATGGAACATTCTCCAAAACAGACCACACACTGGGTCACAAAGCAAGCACCAGCAAATTCAAAAGACCTGATATAATTCCCTGCATATTCTCAGATCACAACGGAATGAAACTAGAAATTAACAACAGGAAGACCAAAAGTAATCACATAAGTACATGGAGACTGAATGATACACTTTTGAATGAGGAATGGATCAGAAAAGAAATAAGGGGAGAAATAAAAAAATTCCTGAAATTAAACGAAAATAGAGACACGATGTACCAAAATTTATGGGACACTTTGAAGGCAGTGTTAAGAGGAAAATTTATAGCACTGAGTGCCCACATAAGAAAAACAGAAGACATTCAAATAAATAACCTAATGACACACCTCAAGGATCTTGAAAAACAGGAACAGTCGAATCCCAAAGCCAGTAGGAGGCAGGAGATAACTAAAATCAGAGCAGAAATTAATGAATAGGGAATAAAAAAACAATACAAAGAATCAACAAAACAAGAAGCTGGTTCTTTGAGAAGATTAACAAGATTGACAAACCACTAGCTAACCTAACCAAAAGAAGGAGAGAATCAACCCAAATTACCAAAATCAAAAATGAAAAAGGGGACATCACCACAGATAGTGGAGAAATCCAGAGCATCATAAGAAACTACTTTGAAAACTTATATTCCAATAAAATGGAAAACATGGAAGAAATTGAAAGATTTCTAGACACATACAACCTACCTAAATTGAACCAAGAGGATATAGAAAACCTGAATCAACCAATAGCAAGCACAGAGATAGAAACAGCAATAAGAAGTCTTCCATCAAAGAAAAGCCCAGGTCCAGATGGTTTTCCAGTTGAATTCTACAAAACCTTTACAGAAGAACTAAAACCAGTATTTCACAAGCTATTCCATGCAATTGAAAGAGATGGAATTCTTCCAAATTTCTTTTATGAAGCCAACATCACATTAATATCAAAGCCAAATAAAGATACCTCAAGAAAAGAGAATCACAGACCAATATCCTTAATGAACATAGATGCAAAAATTCTAAATAAAATACTAGCCATGCGCATTCAAAACCATATTGAGAAAATCGTACACCATGACCAAGTTGGTTTCATCCCAGGAAAGCAAGGCTGGTTCAACATACGCAAAACAACACATGTTATTCACCATATAAATCAAACTAAAAACAAGAATCACATGATCATTTCAATAGATGTGGAAAAAGCATTTGACAAAATTCAACACCCATTCATGTTAAGAACTCTACAGAAAATCGGAATAGAAGGAACATACCTCAACATCATTAAGTCAATATATAAGAAACCCAAAGCCAGCATCATATTGAATGGGGGAAAATTGCCAGAATTCCCCTTAAAAACAGGAACAAGACAAGGATGCCCACTATCACCACTCCTTTTCAATATAGTCCTTGAAACTCTTGCCAGAGCAATAAGACAAGAGAAGAATATCAAAGGAATTCAAATAGGAAAAGAAGAATTAAAATTATCTTTATTTGCAGATGATATGATACTATATTTAGAAGACCCAGAGAACTCAACCAAAAATCTACTAGAGCTGATTAACAAATTCAGCAAAGTAGCAGGATACAAGATCAACATAAAAAAATCAGTAGCTTTCATATATGCCAACCATGAATCCACTGAGAAAGAAATCCAGAAAACAATTCCATTCACAATAACTTCAAAACCAATCAAATACCTAGGAATAAATTTAACCAAAGAGGTAAAAGACCTCTACAATGAAAACTATAGAAGACTGAAGAAAGAAATTGAAGAAGATCTTAGAAGATGGAAAGATCTCCCCTGCTCTTGAATAGGCAGAATAAATATTATCAAAATGGCCATCCTGCCAAAAATGATCTACAGAGTCAATGCAATCCCTATCAAAATACCAACATCATTTTTCACAGATCTAGAAAAATCAGTCATGGAGAAACAAAAGAACCAGAAGAGTCAAAGCAATTCTCCGCAATAAAAACAATGCAGGAGGCATAACAATTCCTGACTTCAAATTGTACTACGGAGCTATAGAAATAAAATCAGCATGGTATTGGCACAAAAACAGACACATAGACCAGTGGAACAGAATAGAAGATACAGAAACAAGTTCACAAACTTATAGTCAATTGATCTTCAACAAAGGTGCTAAACACATATGTTGGAGAAAGGACAATCTTTTCAACAAATGGTGCTGGGAAAACTGGTTATCTACCTGTAGAAAAATGAAACTAAATATTTACCTCTCACCTTGCATAAGAGCCAACTCGAGATGGATCAAAAACCTGGAAGTTAGACCAGAGTCTGTGAAATTATTAGAAGAAGGCATAGGTTCAACACTCCATCATATAGGCACAGGTAGAAACTTCCTCAACAAGACCTCCAAAGCACAGGAAATTAAAACAAGAATTAATAAGTGGGATAGCATTAAACTACAAAGCTTCTGCTCATCAAAGAAAACCATCAATAGCTTAAAGAGAAAGCCTACGGAATGGGAGAAGATCTTTGCAAGCTATCCCTCCGAAAGAGGTCTAATATCTAGGATATACAAAGAACTTAAAAGACTTTACACTAAAAAAACAATCCGATCAAGATGTGGGCAACTGAAATGAATAAACACTTCACAAAAGAAGAGATACAAATGCCCAATAGATACATGAAAAAATATTCAACATCATTAGCAATCAGGGAGATGCAAATCAAAACTACTCTAAGATTTCATTTAACCCCAATTAGAATGGCAAGCATTAAGAAGTCAAACAACAAGGATGTAGGGGAATTGGGACTCTTCTACACTGTTGGTGGGATTACAAACTAGTTCAACCACTATGGAGATCAGTATGGATATTCCTCAGAAAACTGGGAATGGATCCACCATATGATCTGGCTATACCACTACTTGGTATCATACCAAAGGGATTGAAACAAGAAAATTACAGTAATATATGCATACCCATGTTTATAGCAGCACAATTCACAGTGGCTAAATTATGGAACCAACTTAGGTGTCCATCAAGAGACGAGTGGATTACAAAATTATGGGCAATACACACAATGGAATTCTACTCAGCAATAAAGAAGAATAAAATAACATCATTTTCAAGAAAATGGAAGGATCTGGAGAACATTATGTTAAGTGAGATCAGCCAATCACAAAAAAGAAGGGACATATGTTTTCATTAATATGTGCAAACTAGGGAGTAGTGGGGACACACAAGGGACTCTGGTCGATAATGGAGACCCTCAGTGGGGAAAGGTAAGGGAAGGGGAAGGGCAAGAAAGAAGTGAATGTGTGGAATTACTATAATAAACAATGTGTACATGTGAGAATATACCAACATCATTCTCGGTACTTCATATGGGTGGGGGAAGGCAGGGGGCACACTAAGAGCTGTGTACATGTTTGTTAACATCAAATAGATATTCATTGTGATGTGAGACTCCAATGCAACAAAAAAAGCATGTTAAAAATTTTTGTTAAAGGCTTTGCTGCATTTATTGAGATGATTGTATTTGTGTCTTTATTTATTTATTTATTTATTTATTTATTTATTTATTTATTTGCGGTACCAGGGATTGAACCCAGGGGCATTCTACCTCTGCGCTACACCCCCAGCCCTATTTTTTTAATACTTTATTTTGAAACTGGGTCTCACGAAGTTTTGAAGGGCCTCACTAGGTAGAGAGAGAGAGAGAGATAGGGAGAGAGACAGAGAGAGAGAGAGAGAGAGAGAGAGAGAACTGAGGCTGGCCGTGAACCTGGATCCTCCGCTCTCCACCTCCCAAAATACTGGGATTACAAGCGTGTGCCACCACACCTGGCTCCATTTTTTGTCTTTAATCTATTAATATTTTGAATTACACAGATGGATTTTCTAATATTGAATTCCTAGTATGATTTTCTAATACGATTTTCTAATATTCATTCCTGGGATAAACTCCCTTGGTCAAGATGTTTTATCGTTTTGTATCTTGCTGCATTCAATTTCCTTATATTTTATTGAGGATATTTGTTCCCATGATTATTAAGATTATTGTTCTATAGATTTCTTTTCTTATAATCTCTTAATTTTAATCTCAGGGTAATTCTGGCATGATAAAATGTGTTTGGAAATGTGTCCTCCTTTCCTATCTTCTGGAAAAGTTTATATAGAAATGGTGTTATTTCTTTCTCAAATGTTCAGTACAATTCCCTAGTGAAGCCATCTAGGTGTGAAAATTTCTTTGTGGGAAAGATTTTAGCCAAAGTTTCAGTGTATTTAATGGCTATATAACTATTCATTTCATCCATTTCTTCTTGGAGGAGTTTCTGTAGTTGGTCTTTCAAGAAAATTATTTATTATAAAATTATCACCAAAAACTTTTTATTTTATATCTGTTATACTTTAATGTCTACGGAATCTATAGTGAAATTCTGTATTTCAAAATTTCTGATATTAAAAATGTATTCTCCTTTGTTTCTTCATCACGGAGACAGAGTACCATAGAATTTGACAATAGTTTTTAGTAATGGGCTATACAGTAATTTTTTTTTATGTATATCATTAATGTCTTGGTCTCAACTACTCAACTTTTTTGTAGTGGAAAGCAGCCATGGGAAACATCCAAATGAATGTACGTAGTTGTGTTCCAGTAAAACTTTATTTACAAAAGCAGAGTGTGGTTTGGATCTTGCCAATGAACTATAATTTGCTGACCCTTGATCTACAAGATTACCAACTTTATTGATCTTTTCAAAACACTAGCTTTTATTTTAACTGGTTTCTTTCCATTGCTTCTCTTTCACAATTTTTTGATTTCTGGTCTTATCCTTATTATTTCCTTCCTTCCTGCTTGCTCTTGGTACTATTTGTTCTTCATTTTGCTAGTTTTATAAAGTAAAAGTTTAGATCATAATTTAGAGACCTCTCTTCTAGTATAACATTTAAGTCTGTGATTTTTTTTTGTGTGTGTGGTACCGGGGATTGAACGCAGGGGCGTTCTACCTCCGCGCTACACCCCCGGCCTTATTTTTTATACTTTATTTTGAAACCGGGTCTCATGAAGTTATGGAGGGCCTCACTAAGGAGAGAGAGAGAGAGAGAGAGAGAGAGAGAGAGAGAGAGAGAGCTAAGGCTGGCTGCTAACCTGGATCCTCCGGTCTCCGCCTCCCAAAGTACTGGGATTACAAGCGTGCACCACCACGCCCGGTTTAAGTCTGTGATTTTTAAGTACTGCTTTAGTTGTCTCCCATAGTTTTTTGTTTATTTTTTGTGTGTTGTTGTTGTTTTGGTACTGGGAATTGAACCCAGGGACATTCTATCTTCAAGCTATATCCCCAGCCCTATTTTTATTTATTTTTATATTTTGAAACAGGGTCTTGAAAGGTTGCTGAGAGTCTTGCTACATTGCTGAGGCGTTCCTGGAACCTGTGATCCTCCTGTCTCAGCCTCCCAAGTACTGGGATTACAGGCATGTGCCACCACACTCAGCTGTCTCTCGGAATTTTAGTGGCTTTTTTATTTTCATTTGATTCAAAGTATTTTCTAATATTTCTCATAACTTATTATTTGACCCATGGGTCATTTCGAAGTATATATTTAATGTCCATATTTTGGGAAGCTTACTAGGTATTTTTCTACTAAACATCCCAATAAAAACTGTATTTAAAAACTATTTCTATTAAAAACTGTAATTCTTTCTAGTCAAGTAACATACCTCATCTGATTTAAATTATTTTGGTTTTGCTGAGGCTTATTATATGGCACAAAGTACGATTCATCTTCATAAATATTTTATGTGCACTTGAAAGCAGTATGTGTTCTTGATAGATGCTTGAAAACAATATGTATGTTTGACGGAGTATTCTTAAGTGTTAATTTGGTCACACTTGGTGATACTGTCATTTATTTCTGCAGCCACACTAATATTTTGTATACTTGCTCTACATATTTCTAAGAGAGGACTTTGGGTCACAAACTATCAGTTTTTGCTTTATATATTTTGAAGACCTAATGTTAAGTGCACTCACATGTATGACTTCTTTGTCTTTTTGGTAAATCAATTCCTTTATCACTATTCCTCCTTTGACTCTTTGTAATATTTCATGCCCTCAACTCTACTTTGTCTGATACCGTACAGCAGATCCAGTTTCCATTTGGTTAATGTTTTCATGACATTCATTTTTCTGTTCTCTTACTTTATGTACATTTTACACTTTAAGTGTGTTTTAAAAAACAGCATAGCATTTGGGCTTTGCTCTTTTAATCCAAAATAAATTGCTATTTGTTTTTAGTTTTTTTAATCACAATTTTTTTAAAATAATAAAAACCCTTGTCTGTTATCTATGTCTCTAAAAATTAAAAAAAAATAGGAAACTAAAAGTTTGGGGGTTTTGTTTTTACATTTAGTTAATTAATTAATTAATTTATTTATTTATTTATTTTTGTAAAGTGCTTATGAGTACGGCTTGTGTCCCTTTCATGGTATACTTACATTATGCAGTGAGTGTTTTTTCTGTGTATTGGTAAATTGTCATAGTCTTGCATGTTCGGATCAGCTTTCAACACCTTGTCCTTTGTGCTTCCAATGTCATAAGATATCTTCTGATTTTCTAAAGTGTGAATTCTTTGCCTTTACTGCTTCTTCTGAAACATTATCCTAGTCTTCCTCACTACCCTTCCTCACTTTTGTCAGTAAGTTCAACCTCTAGTCGGAGGTCAGAGTCTCTTGGATGAGAGTGTTGTCTATGTCATAGTCAGCTACTGTTCTCTATAACTTTATGTAATTTAAATTTTGCTAACAGCATCATAATTTTTTGATTCTTTGGTGCCCTCTAATCTCTGTTGTCCAGCAGTCTCTTTCATATTATCCATTTTTTATTTTTACTTTTTTTGGAAACAGGGTCTCACTAGGTTGATGAGAGTCTCACTACTTGCTGAGGCTGTCCTTGAACCAGCAATCCTCCTGTCTCAGCCTCCCAAGTACTGGGATTACAGGAGTGCGCCACCATGCCCGGCTCAATTATCCATTTTTTAAGATGTCATGTGGGGTTAGTGGTTAGGAAGCAACAACACTACACACTTTGCTGTCGGTGCCGGATCTGAATGAAAGATGTGCGGTGATGGCTCCTTGACTGTGAAAGTGATTTGGTTAGTCAGATCATGATGCACATGTGTTACTGTTTACATAGTGATGTGTGGACTTAAGAGCTGACAGTAAAGTTTTTCTGCAGTTATTTGCTATTATCATATAATGGTAACTGAAATTTGGCATGAATCAGCTAAACCACTGAGACTGAAATTTGGAATTTATACAATGAAAACTGAATTATTTTTATATCAGAAAAATGCAAAGTAAAGACCATCTGACATTTTATGATTCCATTTTGCCTCTATTATTGCGTTATATCTCCATTTCTTTTTCTAATTATCTTTAATGTTTCTCATGGGATTAATTATACATATTATTAACTTATCACAGCATACCTTCTAATAATATTATATCACCTCACTTGAGGTGCAAGAACCTTGCAATCATATACTTCATATTCTTCCCTTCCTATATTTTTAATATTGCTATCATACGTTACAAGTTCACAAATGCTGTAAGACCCCCAAATAGTTACTTTTTAAAATTTAGATAATGAGTTATCTTTTAGAGCCATTAAAATTAGAAAACTATCTTTTTATTCTTAGCTCAATGAGCATTTCTAGACTTTATTGTATGTATTACAGATTCAACTTTCTTTCTGAACTCATAATTCTTTTTAGTGTAAAAGGTCCTTTAATATAATCCTAAACACAGGTTTGCTGACAATAAAGTCTTTTAGCCTTTTAGCTTGTCTGTTTATTTTTTTAAGTATTTTATACCAAGTTAGTTTTGAAATATATTTTTGCTGGGAATAAAAATGTAGGTTGATAGTGTTTCTTTCTCTTCCAGAAATTCCAAGATGGTACTGCATTTTTCTGCTAGTTTGCATTGCTTCTAGTAAGAAATCTGTTGTAATTCTTGTTTGTTCTTCTGTACTTAATGTGTCGTTTTCACTATGTTTAGGAGCTTCTTTTTGTTTTTTATTCTTAGCAGTTTGGATAACAGTCTTAGTGTTTGATTTTTTTTTTCTTCAGAAAACCTGCTCAGAGGTTTTCTGAATTTCAAGAATCTGTACTTCTATAACCTTTTTTATTTTTGTTAAATTTTTGGTTTTTATTCCTTCACATATTTCTTCAATTCCATTTTTTCTCTTTTCTATTTCTGGATACAATCACATATTTACATGAATTAATATTTCCATACAGCTCTTGGATGCTCCATCGATTTTCTTCTTTGTATTTTTGATTGGGTAATTTATACTGACTTATCTTCAGGTTCATTTAGTCTTGTTTGCTAATGAGCCCACTCAAATAATCGTTTATCTCTGACAATTTTTTAAGCATTATTATTTTTAGCATTTCCATTTGATGCATTTTCATTGCCTTACTGAAATGTTCCCAACTGTTCATGCATGTTGTCCATGTTTTACCATAAATCCTTTAACATAGTAATCATAGATGTTTTAGGACCCTATCTGGTTGAGTTGATTGCTTGTAAACAGTTTTCCCCTGGGTTCTTTGGATATTTCCTACTCTTTCATTGAGTGACCAACATCCCACACAAAGTAGCAATGATTGAAGTGAACAGCATTTCCAGCTAGAAATGGGCATGCATGTGCTCAAGCAGATGGTGTTGAGGTATGGTCAACTTAGAAGTTCAGCTGGGTTTTCTTTTTGCTGTTAGTGTGATTACTCTCAATGTATCATAGGCCTCAAATTCCTCTAGCACACCTTTTCCTTAAAGTGAACGCAGGTGTGCCTAAAGGTTTTTCTCAGATCTTGTCCTCACGCTCAGCTTTCATCCTAATGCGTGTCTGTACCACGGAGAGCATAGATTCCCTTTACCCTCCTCCAACTATATATTATTTTGGCTCATTATGTTGCCTTCCCAGACTAATAGCATCAAGTGAGGGGGTCTGTTTTAATTGATCCCCTCAGTCAGGGAGGCTCAATGTGCCAGTGTCAGACATAGGGTTTCCCAGCATTCCTCCCATTTTCTCTTGTATGGGAGAGAGTTCCCTGGCCCTCCCCCAGTGGTAGGAAACCTCTATTCATATCGGTATATGATTCTGGGCTCAATGATTCAGCACCCTTCCTGCAGGGGTGGATCCTTTTCCTCTCCATATTTCCCCCAGTAGCAGTGGGCCAACATGTGCTCTGAGGAAGACAGTGTTGTTGCTCTTCCCTTACTGAATCAGTGCTTTTTGCTCCATGTAACAGAAAGGTCTGAGCAGGAACGTGAGGCCCCTATGCCTTTGTTGCATTACCAGCCTATCCCTTCCTCTACATCAGTATAACTTCAGGGTGTTCTCTCCAGTTTTCCATTATGCCTCTGATCCCAATGTACCCAGTGAGGGTCTGCAGAAAAAAGAGCTTTGGAGTGGCTGCAGATTTGCCTTTGTCTGCAGCTGCCAGGGGTGCCATACCTATGCACAGCCCACCTGTGGCCATGAGCAGTTCATTTACATTTTAAGTCATTTCTTCTTCCAGCTTGCAGGACAGGCCCATCTTTCTGCAGTACTCATGCATCTCATCTCTCTTTGGGTGGGTAGTGTAGCGATGTTCCTCATGGATTTCAGTTCTTTTTTTTGCCTGTGATCTTGGAAATCTAACCAGTTCTGACAAAGTTTTAATTTTCTAGTTTATCTGACTTTTCTTGATGTTAGGTGGCAGCAACATTCTTCACCAGTATCTGTACTTTAGACTTCTTTCTGTTCCATCTCATGTTTCATAATATAATGTCTGGCCTTAACAAAAAGAACAATGTTCATAATAAGAGACAAGGAAAGAAGTCTTCTCTGACACGTGTTGATTCAGTCTGCTGTATAAGACAAAGTTAGAAGAGGATGGAGACTAAGAGAGATCGTTTTGCAATCGACAAGTACTGAGATCCTGCTGATCTGGACCAGGGAGCAAAGAGTGATGGTGACAAGAAATGGTAGAATTTGGGTTCTGTTTTGAGGGATTACTCTTTGTACTTATTGATGGACAAGATGTGAGAGTGAGAAAAATAAATGACCTAAGAGCCTCTGAAGTCTTGGACCTTTGCCACTGGGTAACTCAGCTGATAAGTAGATATATTCTACAGGAGTATAAATACAGATTTGTTTGACATGAAAAATTAATTTTCTGTGCATGCACCACACACACTGACATGCATATAATCTTGTCCTGGTTGGCTGAAACAATATAAGACCAGAAAAAATAAAAATAAAAAGAGGAGATCTCGGACACATGTAACACACAGGGGAGTCCTTGTCAACACTTTCCCAAGTCATTATGTAGCTTAAGTAAGAGCTCTTGTGTAGTGAGGAGAAAGAATGCTAAATAAACTCTAAAGTGATTTATGAGGAACATTTGTCTAAACTTTGTTTTTTATTAAACACCAGCTGATTTAGAACTGTACATATTATAAATTGTTTTCATTTACTCTCGTGCGTCCCTTAGCATTTGCATAAAAGACTCTTTTCTGTTGCATCTCATTTTTTATAATATAATGCCTGGCTTTAAAAAAAAGAATCATGGGCATAATAACAGAAAGGAAAAAAGAATAAAAAATGAGAGGGAAGATATAAATGAGTTTAACAAGTGAACTATTAATACTTAACATCATTGTAGCTCATGCTTGAAAAACTCAAGGTTCTCACACCCTTTTGAGACATGACTCAACAATCCTATGAATATAGAGGGGGAAAACAGGGGCAGATTTGGTAGGGCTCATGGTTTATGGCTTGAAAATCACCACCAGATAGTTTAAGGCACCCACTCCTCCCTGTCTTATTTTACCGGTGCTATTTCTTTCACAGTCCCCATTCTGACAGAGTTCATGGCTGAGGGAGAGAGGAGGGGCTTGACTGCTGGGCATTACTGGGCTTAATTAAAAAAAGAGACCAGTTTGTTAAACGGGCAGGGTGTAGAGAGGAGAACAAACCCAGGGCTCTGTCTTAATCCATAGGACAAGTAGGCTTTATCTGGGTACAGACTTATTCCCAGGTGGCCAAGGATGATCCTACCTGTGCCCTCCTTCTTGAGTTAATCATACTAATTGCACTCACATATGCAGACATTATGAGCATTTATGTAGCTCCTTCTGACTTAGGCCCCCGAGGAGGAGGTTGGAGGCATAGCTGTATGAAATATATCCTCGTTTGCTTACTAAGTTAATAATTACTGTGGAGGATATACAGGAGACATACAATTTGAAGAGATGAAATTTTGCCTCAAAAATCAGTGGATTATTAAATGATGTATTAGTTTTCCTGTGTGTATGTGTGTGTGTGTGTGTGTGTGTGTGTGTGTGTGTGGTGCTTGGGGATTGAACCCAGGAATGGGTTGATTGAACCCAAGCTTGGGTGTATCTCCAAGCTACACCCCCAGCCCTATTTTATTTTTTATGTGGAAACAGAGTTTTGCTAAGTTGCTGAGAGCCTCGCTAAGTTGATGAGGCTGGCTTCGAACCTGCAATCCTTCTGCCTCAGCTTCCCAAGCTTCCCAAGTACTGGGGTTATAGGCCTGTGTCACCATGCCAGGCCAGTGTAATAATTTCTAATATGAGATTGACTCTGGATTTAAACCTTTGTTCAGGCTTATGGAGGAATTCCTAAGGAGCTTCTTGTTACCCCCAAACTTGCCTCACTTCCTGGCCTTCAGGTCACACTGGTCAGAGCTGATGTCCAGACCAGCAAGGGAGGCTCCAAGTTCCTGAGGATGCTTTGCAGAAGGTGGGAGGGCCCATGTAGGCTCCTCAGGCAGCTGACACAGCATTGTGCCCATGCCAGGTCGCTGGGGAGCAAGGCTGTGCTATTGGTTCATCCTCAAAGCTCCAGCCTTTGCAAAAGTCTTTTCTCTCTACTTTCTGCCTTTGGTCCTCACCCTTCTAAATCTCTCTCCTTACTCATCTCCCTCTAGAATCATCCTCTTCATGATCATTCTTTGGTTTCTATAGCAAAAACCAGGAAGGGGTCTTTTCTTCTGCTACTTTGGCTTTCTCAGTCCTGTGTCACAAACAGTGCTGGGTGAAGAGGACTCATGTGAGTTGCTCCATGGAGACAGAGGACATTTTGTAAAGAGGGAAAGAGTGGGTTAGCTCTCAGAGATGTGAGGGAGCATGCCACATATGAGGACAAGGAATGGAATTCAACTAAGCAGACAGTACATTTAGGGCTGGACTTCAGATAAGGCTGCAAAAAAGGGAGGTCACCCATGACACCCAATTTCAAGTGACTTGGGATCTGGAGTAATTCCTTTTAAAATTAGAAAATGTACTTTCTGATGGGGAGAACAAACTAATACGGAAAAGTAGAGTGTAAATTTGAAGAATTACCTCTGAAAACTTGAATTGTGATAATGATAGAATACCTTTCATCTACTGCTTTACCTCCATGGTTAACTCTGTCCCTTGTCTGAACTGCAAGAAGTCAGTTCAAGTGTTCTCTCTTCCCCCTGTCTCTCTCCCTCCCTCCCTCCCTCTCGTGCTACCTTGATCAAAGTTTACCTGTCTCCAATCATCTTGATGACCTAGGGAAACAGGCATTCTGTGTTCACTTTAAGGAGCACAGAAACTCAGAAAAATGCCCAGCTAGCAAGCTAAGACCATCTGATTTCCAAGCATATCTTTCTGCCTCTCTGTCTTGCTGGTACCTCACCTGGGTTAATAATGTGCTGGGATAGGATTTCTGCTCACCAGTACGGTCATTAGCACCCCAGAATCAGAGCTGTGCAGCCATCAGATGGCTAGTCCTAGGTTTAGAGAGGGAGAATTGCAGGATCATGATATAGTGCAAGACTTGGATCTGGTTTTTATTCCCCCTAGTGACGAGTGGCATTGCATGGCTGTAGCATTTCATACCTGGAGTCTGTGCTTCTGAAACAAGATTAATTTTAGATAGCCCCATAGAGGGGCTGGGTAAGAATGAACACCCGTAATGGTCTGTGCATGAAAGATGACTTTGAACCTAATATATTAATAGAATTCACAATAAGATATAGCTGTACTATGAGCTCCACAGGAGCAAGGCACTTTATAAATAGAAGGTGGCATTATTTTTATAATAATTGAATACTGCTCATATTCCAGCTCTCATGACACCCAGCCCTACCCTATTTTCCAAATTGTGTGGGTGGTGATTTGCCTAGGTGATGTGTGTCACGTCATTTGTGTATATAGACAATGTTCCTTGGCAGCTAAAGTTGTCAACTGCTGCACAGTAGGATGGGAAACTTTTAGCACACTCTACTTACCGTACATGCAAGTTCTGACTCTGTACCACCTTCTTCAGTCATTTCTCAAGGATCCCCAAAGAGCATATAAAACAATAAGCCCTTTGCAATTACGTATCCTGTCTATGGTTTTGTATATTTATTTCTTAGATTAGGTAGCAGATACTATCTAAATACAGACACAGAGGTATTTATGACAAATTATGTTGGAGGAAAATATTCTGTAATTTGAATTTGATTTCCTATGGATACAATAAGTACTTGGAATTATATTTTTAGTTAATGAGCACAATGCTCAAATCTGCTTCATTTTTTCCATAAAAACGAGTATTAGCATTTTATTTAATAATAAAGTTGAATTGACTGCTTCAAATTATACCAAGAGAGACCTGTTATCATCGTATCTTACTCTGATAATAAAACAGAAGGTGAAGGGACACTTTGACGGCTCAGAAGGCTTTCTCTAAGAAGGTCATGCCTGCCAGGAGATTTCTGAGAGGGCTTTAGCCTCACACAATGGCTTTGCCCAACACACAAAGACATGAGGATATTTCTTCACTCCTACCTGCTTGAGTTCATTCCACGAGCTCCAGGAGCAAGCCATCATGGTCAGGAAGTGTTTTGTACTATTGTCCCCTCTGCTTGCCCTATCTGCTCTCCTGGAACATATCCTTCTCAGCTATCACTTTTCCTATGCGTCTTCTGCAATAAGTAGAACCCTGCCTTTACAGGCCGGCAGGAGTGCGGATCTGCTCCAAGTTTATCAGCCTTCAGTGCGCACTCTGTGGTCAGGTCCAAATGTTGAATGCATCAATACCTTGGCCTTCAGTGGCGACCAAACCCTGAAGAAGCCACACAGAACTCAACATAGTAATAAAAGAAAGTATAAACCATTTAACTTTAACTTTCTTCTTCTTGAATTTTTCCCTTTTTGATATTAGGTCTCTGCCCAGGCTCAAATTCCTGGGCTGTGATCCTTCTGCATCAGCCTCCCAAGTAGCTGGGACCACAGGTGCACACCACCACATCTGGCTTCTTTCTCTCCTTTTGTCAGGTGTGTAGGATGACTGAACACATTGTTTGACTAGAAATGTCAACAATTAATATGATAGCCATTATTATTTTAATGAACCCCTTGGCATTTTCACATGTAAATGACTTCATTTCTTGCCCAACACCATGCCATCCAATATCCCCACAAATATCTTAGAGTTGTGCTTTTCATGTTGCTTTCTAAATTCGTTTGCAATCCTAGGAGGACAACTTTGGCTTCCAGGTGGAGGTACCTTTGCTCACGTTTCCTCTGTATCTTTTCCCTCCATACTCTCCCCAGCTTTCTTGGCTTGGCTTGTCCTCCTCAATAGTCAGACAAAGGATGAGGTCTGTGCCTGGGTCTGCAAGCAGGACAGAAGCAGAGACCATCAGTGTTCATAGCCAGGAGTCAGAGCAAAGCACTGTGTTCCATGAAGAAGAAATCTTTGGTCTTCCCTGTGATTGGCTTCAAACTCTAGTTTACCAGTGGCAGAGATAAATGCAGGCTGATTTATCTCCAAACTCTTTCCTTGAGGTTGTTTGTACTTCCTGGTGTGGACTTTGAAGCCAGAAAAGGACCACTAGCCATGTTACCTTGAGGTATTTTTTTTAACTTCTTGGCAACTTAGTTTCTTTATCTGTAAAGTGGGAATAAAAGTAGGACCTAGTTTATAATGTCCTTGGGATGCAGATAGCAACTCAGTGTTAGCATTTTGAAAGCTCCCCATGATTGGCGATTTTTGTTGTGTTAGCCTGATTGGGGGGCATTGTTACACATTTTCAGGAATGGCCCATGGCCATTTGGGAAAGATCCTCAGCGTTAACTGATTGTGTTAGCATTGGCACTTCGTACAGTAGGAAGTGCGTAATAATTGCTCAGCAAATGATAGCTTAACACAAGGAAAAAATATGTCAGGAATCAAAACCACAAGCTTGGGATCTGAATCATTTAAGATATTGATTTAGTTACAGGAAGAGAGACTCAAACTGACCGTGACAGAAGCAAGAATTTATTTCTTTGCCACCTAAAGACCCAAAGAGATGATCAGGCCTGGTGAAGTAGTCTACAGTCATCAGGAATTCAGGGTGCCTCTGTCTCGTTGCTCTGACTCCCATCCTGTAGCTGCTACTCATAGTCCTAGAGGGTTGCTGTCGGTACTGCCATCACAGGTGCATTCATCCAGCAGGATGCAGGAAGGAGGCGGAGAAGAACCTTCTACTTCCCTTTAAGAGCACAGACTGGAAGTTATCTAGTTTACTTCTTCTTGCGACCCGTTCATACTGTTACTCTCATCTGCAAGGATGGAAGATGCACTTTTTAGCTGGACCACTTCCATTCTATGAAAATGTCAGAATCTATGGAATATATGAATGGCTGGCAAGATGCCATGGCATTCTTCCTGGGGGGCTCAGGATCCCCTATTGAGCTGTGCTGAGCTGCTACATCCAGGGGACAGCTCTGGTGTATGAGATAAAACAAGCCCAAACTGAAAACAGCCCACCAAATGCTCAGCCTTTGCCCAGGAGAAAGAAATCCTAATTCATCTATTTCAGTTAATGGCATGATTTATCTTCCAATCGCCCAGACTGGCCTCTTTGGACTCTTCCCTCTCCCTCGACAAAAGAATCCAATAAGTTGCTTTGTCTCCTCTAATGCCTCTTACATACATCTCCCTCTTTCCACTCACACTACCACCCTAATTTAGGCCTAATTACATACCACCCAGACAACTGCAATTACATCCAAATTGGTCTCCCTTTCCCCAGTTTCTTCACTTTCCAATTCATTCTCAATACAACTGCCAAGTTAATCTTCCCTGAACACAGCCCTGATCATTTCTGCTTTGCTCAGTACCCTTTGTTGGCTCCCTGTTGCCTATTTTGCAAGAGCCAACTGCCTCTCGCGAGGTGCCCCATGTGTTTCTGGCTTGGGCTTACCTTTCTGGCTTTATTAATCTTTCTTCCATATATCTCATGTCCCATGAATTGCTCCATATTTTCCTATGCCCACTCTTCTGCAAAGACCATTTTCTTCATTAGACTGCATCAGTATGGTTGTTGTTGTTGTTCTTCTTCTTGTGACCAAAATACCTGCCAGGAACAATTTAGAGGAGGAAAAGTTTATTTTGACTCAGAATCTCAGAGGGTCAGTCCATGGTCAGCCAACTCCAAGGCAGAAACATCATGGGGGCAAGGGGCAGAGGAGGAAAGATGCTTAAGGCAGCTGGGAAGCAGAGAGAGAGCTAGGAGAAGGCCAGGAACAGATGTGGTTCTCAAGGCCATGTCTCTAGTGACCCATCTCTCCAACCATACCCCACCCCTGAACCTTGCTGCTTTGGGGGCCATGCTGTCAACACATGAGCAGTCGGGGGGGGGGACATTCCAGTTCCAATCCTAACACTATGTCATGCAGCATCCCCCTGCTGTGAGTGGAAACCTTTCCCACTCTTTAAGTGAGTACCAGAGCTACCATTGGATTTGTATGAAAGGGATAGTCCCTTTCCAAGAACTTGCCTCAGGATTTATTTTGACTCTTTATAGTGGACGGAGTGACTTATTTATTTATTTAGGTACTAAGAATCCAACCCCAGGGTCTCTCTCACTGAGTTACATCCCCAGCCCTTTTTCTTTTTTCTTTTGGGATAGAGTCTTGTTAAGTTGTTCAGGCTGGTTTCAAACTTATGATCCTCCTGCCTCAGGCTTCCAAGTCACTGGGATTATAGGTGTGCTCCACCATGTCCAGGTATATACACTTTTAATAAAACAAATCATATATGAACAACTCAACAGGTTTTCATAAGGTGAATACATCCAGGTAATCAGAACAAAAAAAGAAGAAAGAGAGCTCTGGCAGCCCCCAGGAGTCCCCTATGCCTCCCTCTGGGTACGGCCTCTCTGTGCTCACTCCAAGAGTAACCACCACCCTTCTTCCAGTGCCACACCTCCATTTTCATTTGTGTTTTAAATGATAGAAATCACACAGTCATTATTATTTTCTGTCCGTTGTCTTTCTGATTCAACATTTTATGTGTGAGAGATTCACCAATATTGTTACATAGCATTGTAGATCATTCACTTTTTGCTATATAATATTCCAATGGGATAATTGAATATTCTACAGTCTACTTATCCCAATCTACCATTTAAGGGTATTTGGATAATTTCTAATTCAGAAGTATTAGAAACAGTGCTGCTATGAGAATTCTAGTTTTTAGAATATAGCCATGCATTTCCTGCAATAGAAAATACAAGGTCATGGGATATGTTCTACTTTAGCTGTTAATATAAGACAGTTTTCCAAGGTGGTTTTAGAAATAAACACTTCTTCCAGCAGTGAACAAGAGTTTGAGTTGTGCCGCATGCTTGCCAACACTTAGTATTTTCTGGAACATTAATTTCAACAATTCTAAAATGGGCATTTAGTGCTATCATATCATAGTTTCAATTTACAGTTCTCTAATGACTGATGAAGTTGAGCATTTATTTTTAGGGTTAATGGCCATTTGAATATCCTCTTTTGTAAAGTATCCATTCACAATTTTTCTCTATTTTCTATTGGAGTTTCTTCTATTACTATTACTTAGTTAATAAGAGTTCTTTTTATGTCCTGCACTTGAGTCTTGTTTTTGGTTATGTTCCTTGGAAATTTTTACATTATTCTAAAAATAGTTAAGTTCAATAAGGGCAGGAAAAATATACACATATATGAACCCACACTATTTTCAGTGTCTGGCATAGTGCTCAATAAACAGTTGCAAAGTGCCTGAGGAAGCCAGTGACTGCCTTATCATGCACAGATATTATTAAATTAAAGCAAAGTTTCTCTTTCATTCATTTTCTTATCCCCATCCAGTGTTGGGATCAGAGTGTTTCTTCAATAAATCTTTGTCAAATGAATGTCTGGATAGCCTCCAGCAACCAGAAACACAGCACTTGTGTGAAGTTCTCCAGGGAAGCATTCTTGCCTCAGTAACAACCTGGTCAGCCACTTTCCTGGTGTTGCTGGTGGGAAGCCTTTCAAAGCACCTTGTTTACACTTAAAACAAACAACACCACCACCACCAACAAAAAAAATTAACTAGGTTCTTCAGCCCCTTGATAACTCCAAAAGCAGGATTTAAAAAATGCAAACTACCCATATGCTCAGCTCGTACTGAGAAATGGTCTCACGAGTAATTAAAAACAGTTACAAAAGCAATGGAGTTGTAACAATTGAAATATCACACACATATGTGTGCACCGAATCAGAAAACCACATAATACTCCGCCACCGAATATTTGCATGACTGTGTGGCTCATGACACTGCCTTGCACAGCCGTATTCAATGCTTACATCTGAGAGCTCAATCACACCTCAGAGAGTTCACGTTTTCCTAGTGTGCGCTTCTGTTTCGAGCCGTGTGCTTTGCTTCAGTCGAAAGATTTTAGGCTAGTGAGTGTGGCTTTATGTCTTTTACTGCTGCTGGTGCTCAACAACCCAATAATAATAATGAAATCAGTCTATCTGTGCTGTAGCATTTCTCTTTTCCTACACAGGTGTCTGAGTGATTAAAAGTCTTTTTTTTTCTTTTTTGATTTTTCCACCACTGCATTTAAAATAGAAACGTATAATGCATATGCTGATTTTTGAATCAGGTATATTTAATTCTTGCACGCCCATCCTGCAAGGAATTTTTTTTCCAACCCAATTAGGACTTGGAATGTAGGGGCTACAGGAGAGAGGTAAAAGTCTGATTACAATGATAGGGAGAAAAAATCTGGAGTGATTTTGCAGAGCTAAGAACTAGATATTATGATAGAAAATCACAAATCGATGCTCTAAAATAGGGGATAACACCTTTTATTTTTCAGTAAGGGGCTAAAAATATTTGGGGAGTTTTGCATACCATACAGTCTGTTGAAACTATTCTGTCCTGCTCATTTTAGTGTGTGTGTGAAAGATGTCATACAGAATCCATAAACCAATGAGGGGGTCTATATTCCAAGAAAACTTTATAAGAATAGGCAGAGAAGCAGATTTCACCTTTAGGCTGTAGTTTGTTAGACCCAAAGCTAGAAGACCTGGATTCCAGTTCTGTTACTAATTGGCTCACAGTCTTTATTTCTTCATAACTTCATCTGTAAAATGGGGCTAGTGATACCTCTGCTACCTACTCACAGGAGGTAGAGATGCCCTGAGAACTGGGAACGGCCCTTATGAACTCCAGAACTCCATAGTTCTGTGCACATGGTAAGTATTAAAAGCATACAAGTTTAGAATTAGAAGGAGCCTCATCATTAATATTTCCCAACATCCTTGTTTTTGAAACAATAAATCCAAGACCCAGAGATGTGAAGACAGAGATGTTGAAGGTCACATAGTTAGTTGACAGCAGGTTAGAACAAAAATGCTATTGGATGGGAAGGAACAACAATGAATGGTAAGGCAGAATGGCTTAGATAGTTACCCTTCTAAATCACCTGCCATCCCATACTTTCCTTCATAACCTGGTAGTAAATATCACCTATTTTCTCTTCTACAGGGAAGATGTCCTGAGAAGCACCAAGCCTAGTTTTCTTTCCAGGGAGGATGTCTGAACCTGAAGATGTCCTGTGGATCTGAAAATACCTTTGATTTCAATGAAATGATTTCAATGAAAAATTTCACTTTGTACCTAGACCAGGCAGGGGTATAGAAGAAGGATTACCCAAAAAGGTGATTGGTCATTTGCTCTTGGATCTTCCTGGCCACCAATAGTTCAATAATGATATCAATGGAAAATTTTACCCAGGATCCTCATACCTTCCAAATTCATCCAACCTCTTTGATGGAAGTTGTCTGGCTCTGGGGGCATCCAGACTGCGTGGTCCAGTCATTGTAGAGCAAGTATCTTCTGGGATAATTTTTACTTCAATAATCCATGGAGCATGCCCACTTCCCCCGAGCATCTTTCCTAGACTTCAAGAGGGATGAGGGATAACCTATCCCTCTGCGATCATCCCATGCCCACCTGATGAACAAACTAGGGTAGTTCAGTCATTTCTAAGATGATGTTACATTAAAGAAAGCATTGAGATTTAGTTAAGGCAGATAATTAGAAGACAATTATGGTAAGTAAGTAGTTTAGTATAATGGGGGATACACTAGGAACTTGAATTTTTTTTCTAGAGGCAGGGGAAATCTTGGTATTTCTGTATAGTTGAGTTAGTGATAACAACTATGTTTTTAGATTATTTGGCAGCAATGTCTTGAATAGACTGGAAAGAAGTAAATGACATAAAGCAGGAGTATTTGGGCAGCTATGGCAACCGTGTAGGTACGAAGTGATAAGATGTTGATGGTGGGAAGAACAGGCAGATGTAAGAAACATTATTAATGAAAAATTCGCAGGACTTGACTATATTTTAGGTCTAGAACTGATGTCAATGAAGATAATTATTTCGGGATTTTGTGATGACAATAACTCAATTGCCTTGAATATAGTTTTCTTTTTTTAGAAAAAATGTGAGTAGACCGTTCATGTATAATCCTAGGTGTTAACATTGTGTGACAAGGTATTTATTTTATCCATATGTGTCACCACATAATACCATTCAGAAGAGAGGGATTCTGGCAGGATTTATTTTTCTAGAAGATTTAAGAACTACATTGATTTCTGATCTGAAACAGAAGCTGAACTGCACCCTTTTCTCAGGTTATTAATTTTGAGATCGTTTTTCCTTCCTCTTTACCAATATCCCACTAATATCTTTTGACCGTCATTCATCATGAGGGAACTTGATTGGAGTCGTTTGTTCCGCTCTTTTTAAAAAGCCACAATCTCCAATTTATTATTATTATTATTATTTTACAGTTCAATGGTTTTTGTTATAGTCAGGGTCTTGTTGCCATACCACAATCAATTTTAGAACATTTTCATCATGCCCCAAAGAAACCCCATGCCAGTTAGCAAACACTTTCTCCCAGGTCTCTGAGCCCTAGGTAACCATTAATCCAATAGTCCTGCCTCTCTGAATTTAACCTATTCTGGATATTTCCTACAAATAGAATTATACAATATGTAGTATTTTGTGACTGGCTTCCTTGACCCAGCATAATGTTTTCAAGGGTTCATCCATGCTGTAGCATGTATCAAAAGTTCATTCCTTTTTTTCTGGCCAAGTAATATGCAGTATATTGCTATATAATATTTGTTTATTCACTCATCAGTTGATTGGCATTTGAGTTGCTTCCCTTTTTAGACTATTTTGAATAATGCTGCTATAAACATCTATGCACAAATTTTGATGAGTACATATGTTTTCATTTTTCATGGGTATATACTTAGGAGTTGTTGTGGTTTAAATATAGACTGTCCCCTAGTGGAGCTCATGTATAGGCAATGCAAAATGTTGAGAGGAAAAATGTTTGTAACACAGCTCTAATCTCATCAGTGGATAAAGCAACTAAAGGATTAGCAATTTGGATGAATTTACTGGGTGGTAACTTAGGCAGATGGCACATGGCTGAAGTAGGTAGGTCGCTGGGGGGTGTGGCCTTGGGGACTGTATCTGTCCCTGGTCATGTCTCTCTCTGCTTTCTGGCTGAGCATGAAATGAGCTGCTGTCCTCTGCCACATGCTGTGCTGCCGTGATGTCTGCTTGGAGTTAGCCGACTATGGACTGTACCTCTGAAACCATGAACCCAAATAAACCTTTGCTCCCCTATGTTGTTTGTGTCAGATATTTTGGTCACAGCAATACAAAAGCTCTTCAACAGGAGTGGAATTCTTGGGTCATGTGATATCTCCATGTTTAACCTTTGAGGAACTGACAGACTGTTTCCGGATTGGATGCGACATCTTATTTTCCCATCAGCACTGTAAGAGGGTTTCAATTTCTCCACACCCTCACCAGCACTTGTCATTATCTGTCTTTTTTATTACAGTCATCCTAATGGGGGTGAAGTATTATCTCCTTGTTCTTTTTATTTGCATTTCTCTGATGCCTAATGATGTTAAGCAGGTCATCATGTGCTTATTGGCCGTTTATATATCTCTTTTGGAAAATAAGTTTCATATCCTTTGTCTATTTTTTAAAAAATTGATATATTTATTTTTATTATTGTATTATAAATGTTCTTTATATTTTACGTATTACAGATATGATCCTCAAATATATTCTTTCATTTTGTGGGTTATCTTTTCACTTATTTTCAATGTCCTTTAAAGAGTAAAGGCTTTTAATTCTGAGGTAGCCCAATTTATCTATTTTTTTTCTTTTTATGCTTATCTATTTGGTGCCATACCTAAGAAGCCTTTGCTTAACTCTAGGTCCTAAAGTTTACTCATATTTTCTTCTAAGATTTTTATAGGCTTAATTCTTCTGCTTATGTCTACAGTCCATTTTTTTTGCACTACTGGGAATTGAACCCAGGGACATTCTACCTCCAACGTACACCTCCAGCCCTATTTTATGTTCTTTATTTTGAAACAGGGTCTTACTAACTTGTGGAGGGCCTCACTAAGTAGCTGAGGCTGGCCGCAAACCCGGATCCTCCTGTCTTAGCCTCCCAAGTACTGGTATTACAAGCGTGCGCCACCACGCCCGGCTCTACAGTCCATTTTGAATTAATTTACATCTATGGTATAAGATATAAGTCTAGCTTTATTCTTTTGAATAAACAGTCCCAGCACCATTTGTTGAAAGGTTATTCTTTCCCCCATTGAGACATCATTGGTACCCTTGTCAAAAATCAATTGATTCTAAATGTGATTTGCTCTATTTTAATTTTTTTAGCATAAAATGTTTTAGGAATCTAGGAAACTGCTAGTGACAAAACTGCTAGTGACAAAACAAAACTCTGTCACATAGGACCAAGGGTTAAGCCAAATCTACCTAAAGATATCTATGTCCCAGGGCCATATTTTAAAACCTGAACTCTAGTTAGCCAACCTGATTATATAGGTATAGTGTCTAATTATCTGGAGAGTTAAAATGGAAAAGAAGTATAATACTTATAATAACAATTGTAATAATAACTGTAAGTTTGAGGACCTACTATGCACTGCAGACTGTTTTAAGCCTGTGTTGTCTCATGTCATCTTCACAACCACCTTGCCCAAGTAGCACTCTTGAAGGAAGGAGAGAAATGGCCAAAAGTGGTGCAGAGAAAGTACGGAAATTGTTCACAGACACATAATGAGGAAACAGGAAAATGAGACTTGAAAGCTAGATAATATAGCTCTAGACTTTTGCCTCTGAGTCAGTACTCTAAACTGATAACCAAGAATTCATCAGTTTTCCCAAGTCATTGATTGGGATTTATTTTTCAACACTTTGTGACTCTTAAATGAGAAGGAATTGGTTTGGAAGTGAATCATCTCATATTAACCAAGAAGAAACCATTAAAGCTGATAGAATATATTCTGGGTTTTACTCTAGGGTTTCAAAGAAGAAACCAGAATTTCCTCTATGCAGGATTCATTCCATCAGCGAATGGAAGAGTTCACAGAGTGCTCTGTGTATGAAAGTTCCATCTGGAGATGATGTTGGGGAATATCAACATGTCATGAATTTAGTGTATGACATGGACTAAGATTTTCACCTCTCTGACCCCTCATCTATGCAAAGGGAATAATAAAAACATTCAGGATTGCTATGAGAATTTACTGATAATATAACTGCCTGGCACAGTGCCTCCCGCAGAGAGTAAGTTCAATAAGTGCTATTTTTACTTTATTATGATGGTGGCTATTTTCTCCAAATGGGAAATAGTTGCCAAACATGGCTAAGAACATGTTTAGCTCACAGATGGATAGGCAAACAGGAGCACCACTGTATGCTTTTCAGTAAAGTCAGAGCAAATAGATGGTACTACTTTCTGGAAGCCCAGTCCTACTTTCCCTCTGCCTTCTCCCCTAACTTGAATGGATGGGTGCCCACAACTCTTTTACCTTACATTTTGCATTGATATTTTATGACCCTGTCATTATGTGTAATATCTGAGCACTCTGACTTCTCAGTTTCTCTCTCCCCCCTCCTTGGTGTGATATGAAATAAAGTTCACCACAGTATTATAATAGGTCGGCCAAAATGCAAAAGTGGGGGTTACCAAGTCATTACCCAGAGAAGACTCCAAACGTGTATATTTTTATGTCCAGATATAAAAATGACATTAAATTTAGGGCAAGCCAAAGCAGATCCCAGCTTGTGTTCACAGAGATTATAACTTCAAAATGCTGCTCTCCATCTTCTCTTCACTCAAAAATAAAATAATAAATAGGGCCAGAAAAATGAAGATCTTTATTGGGACTTGGTCCTCAGGAAGGAGTCTTTTTTGGGGGGCAGGGTGGGGGTGGGGAATGAAACAGGTGCAATTCTCTGGCATGGGTGCCTGTCTTTACAGACGGCCTCCAGGATCCACATCTGTGTCCTATTATGACCCAATCTTTGGTTCATCTGTTTTACTTATAAACCCTCTTGAGTCTTTTAATGTTGACCCTAAATATAAGCTCAATTTAACATTAGGAAAAGGTATTCAACTAACCCCTGCTCTTGGAAATTGCTAAAACTCCCCACTGACCTGACTCTCATGCTCATGTCCCTATCTCCTGTCCACCTGAGCCACGTGTGCTGAGCAGGTATGATCCAGCGGTTCTTGGGGAAGTTGGATCCATTGGATTAGAGGGCTAGTCTCTTTAAAGTTAGGGGGAACCTGGGGACAAGACGGGCCAGTATTTCCTGACCAGAGATGTTTCTATACCCAGTGAGACCCAGAAGCAGCCTCAGACACAGATACTGATCAAAATTCCTTCCAATTACCATTTTCATAATCCTCATGCCCACTGGCAAGTATTATGAACCATCTCCCTCCAATCCTGTCTGTCAAAAGCTACAGAGCCGGGATCTCCCATGTGGAACTTCCCCTTCTCCCCAAATCTTTGTGATCCACAAAGACCCTTGATGTTTGCTGCTTCTCCCCTGCTAGTCCCTTCCTCTCAGTGGGATCTTGCGGACTTTATCCTGAAGCAGAATTAATTGGTCCAAAATGTTGATGCTCAGAGACATTGGCATAGAGGTATTCCAACTGGACCAGGGTACCACTAAACCCATCTCTCCCCACAGGGGGCAGCACTGGGGAGCTGGTGAAGCGGTATCTACTGGCAACTGGACTTGGGAAGTGTTCTGGGGCCTGTGTGATGGACGTCTGGGGAGGCTGTGAGGATATAATGATTAAACAAACGGGTGGTATTAGATTGTATCACATGCCGCTGTCTTTTATTGTGCTATAAAATGGCTCATTTGGAGGGCAATGTGAATTTAAACTTTTCTGCTGTGATCAGTTGTACTATTCTTTTTTAGCATCATTCAGTTTCTCCTGCTTCTGCCTACCTTAGGTCCTCTACCTTCTTTTCCCTCCCTCCCTCTCTCCCTCCCTCCCTCCCTCCCTCCCTCCCTCCCCCCCTCCCTCCTTCCTTTCCTTTCTCTTTCTTTTTCCTTCCTCTTTCTTTCCTGGGCCTTAATCCAACACTGCTAGCTCCATCATGACTAATTGTATGACTTTTTAAATCGGCTTATTAAACTTTCTGAGCCCCACTTTTTTATCTCTAAAAACTGGGATAATCCTTATCTCCTGAGTATCAATGGTTTTAAACAAAACACAGAATATAAAAGACATAATCTTGTTTGCCTCTAGGTGCTCAGTTAATGTGAATCTTCTCTAACTCTTAAAGTGATAGTGCAGATTACACTTGGGGGCATCTGCAGCCTGATGCTTGAACTGTAGGAACAGGAATTAGGGTGACTAAATGATAATTGTCCCTATGCTCAGATGTTACCACTGTCTTGTTAAAGCCTCCCCTGGATGGGAGAGGGGATTCTGAGGTGGAACTGATGGAGCAAAATTAGTTTCAGGGTAATGAAAGGTGCCAGTACTGAGAAGTACCAAACCCTAAACCTCAGCATGGACCATGTTTGCAGACAGTCTTTTAAAGAACTTATCAAGTTTGGTGCTGGGGCTGTAGCTCAGTGCTAGAGCACAGAGCACTTGCCTGGTATAGGCGAGGTCCTGGGTTCCATCCCCAGCACCAAAAAAAAAAAAAAAAAACACAGTGATTAAGTTAAAATGAGGTCATTAGGATGAGCCTTAATCCCAGTGTCTATGAGAAGAAGAGATAAGGACATAGAAAAAACCATGTGAAGATACAGAAAGAACCCAGCCATCTGCTACGCGAGGAGGGGTCCTCAGGTAAAACAAAACCAGAAGTATTAAGAGACCCCCAGAATTATAAGAAAAATACATTTTTATTGTTTTAAGGCATCTGGACTGTGGTACCTACCCTTCAAAGGAATTCTACCAAGAACCCTTGGGTTCTATTTCTGTAATTGTAAAATTAAGATCAGCCGTAGGAGAAGAAATCAGAAATGTTTAGGTACCGAAGGGACCAGAGTTTAGAGACATGAAAGAGAATTTTGGGGACAAAATAAGTTGTTCAAGAAGCATGAGAGGTCGGATGGCCTGTCTAGGTTTCCAAATGTAGATAACTCACCGGAGCTGGGCGGCTTGGACTGGTGTTGACAGGCTAGTGTCAGTAAGGCCTCTGCAGGATGCCTTCTCAGGAGCTGCCCAGAATTCTCTCTGCCTTTTAATCCTCTCATTTCAGAGTTGTTCCAGGCAGATTATTCCTAAAAACCTCATGTAATTAATATCAATTATTTAGATTTGCCGTTGTAGTCGGTGTCAGATTTCTGAGCACAGGACAAGACGTTATTTCTACCATTACTGTTAATTACTGAGTCGAAGAGCCTGCCTGACAAAGGAGCTTAAAAATGGGGAAATCAAGGTTTAATTATGACAAAAGTTTATAAGCAGGAAAACTTAGACTTGGAGTCACCATATTTCAACAGAAAGTGACCTTCCTTGGGCTTGGAAGATAAATTTCCTGGGTCTAGCTACCAGTTTTTCCCCATATTAACTGTGGACACTTAAGCTGGGTGTGGTGGCACACACTTGTAATCCCAGTACTTTGGAGGCTGAGCCAGGAGGATTGCAGGTTCTAGGGCAGCCTCAGCAACTTAGTGAGACCCTGCTTCAAAATAAAAAGTAAAAAGGACTGGTTGGGGGCATTGTAGCTTAGAGGTAGAATGCTCACACTGCTCTGTCTGCCTACATTTTTCCATTTGTAAAGGGGTTAAAAGTAGAGCTACTTCATGAGGTTGCTATAAAGTTCAAGTGAGTTCATTTATGGGAAGACCCCAGAACAAGCCTGGCATGGAGTCATTTCCAAACACATGTGAAAGTTCTTTATTTGTATCATTATGATTATGATTGTTATATTATTGTTACTAGATTCTGTTGGAAGGGACAACTGTGTTGTATGGTACATAAAGAATCAAGCCAACTGAGACCTAAATTCTGGCTCTGTAATTTAGAGTAATGTCTGAGGCAATTACTTGAGTTCTCTGACCCTTACTTCTCTCCCTTATAAAAGAGGACAATAGCATCTATCTTACTGGAGTGCCAGATATGTGGCAAATATTAATTGCTCGTATTTGTTGAGTATTTAGGACTTCCTAGGTACTAGGCTGATAACTTTACTCTATGTGCTAAGTTAACACTCTTAAAATTTCCATGATGGGAACTAGTATTATTTTCATTTCCTAGCAAAGGAAATTAAGGATTAGAGATGATGATGATTGGCATTGGAGGCTCTCAGCTTCCCCTTTGCAGTATTAAGCAGTCTGATTCAAGGAGCCTACATGACAAATGGACTTAAAAAATGGGAAAATCAGGGATTAATTATTGCAAAATTTTACAAGTAGGAAAACTTGGAAACTTGTACTTTATTGCCTAAATCATCTGATATATCAAAAGTCTTATGGAAGGTGGTTAATAACCTTTATTTTGGTCTTAAACCAAAAGCAAATCACGCACTTCTTTAAGCTGGCATCCTGCAGGAGGTAATTGCTTCTTATTTAAAGAAGAGGAGCCAGGCAAGATGGTTTATGCCTATAATCCCAGTACTTGGGAGGCTGAGACAGGAGAACTATAGGTTCAAGACCAGCCTCAACAACTTAGCAAGACTCTCAGCAACCTAAAGAGACCCTGTTTCAAACAAAAAATAAAAAAGGATAGGGCTGTAGCTTGGAGGTAGACTGCCTCTTGGTTCAATCCCCAATACCACACCAAAAAAAAGAGGAATTGATGCAAATAAAAATAACATAGCCTATCAATATGAATATTGGTAGACTCTAACTGTTAATGCCATTCTACCTACCTCCCTTCTCCTCATTCGACCTCTGAGTAAGACTGAGGTGCCCACTCAAACATACCTTCCAGCCCTCCTGGTCAGGTACAAGTTGTCATGAAGCTTCCCAATAGCTATTCCTGTTCCTTTGAAGGATTGCCCAACCTCTTCCCATTCCCAGTCAGCCTCTTATCAAATTTTTAACTCTTGGTCCTACTCTTTGGAATTAAAATTTACTTGCACTTTTACAGAAACCCCTAGCACACATTAGGCTGAATGAATGACATACTGACCCACTTGTTTACATGCACATTGGTCCCAATTTTTAACAGAAGGAGAAAGAGTTTAAATAATAATAGTCCATGAAAACACACTGCAATGGCAGCAGCCTATTTCCTCAATGGGCCCCACACTACATGGATCTCCAGAATGAAGGATCTATTCATTCTGGAACTACAGGGCTCTCTGTTGGTGTAGTTACCCATTCATTCACTCATGGAAGAAATATTTGTTGATCTGGTACTATGTATTGGAGACTGTTGTGGGTTCTGGGAGCAGAGAAGTGATAAAAAAACATTAAAACATTTCTTCTTCCCTAACAGATCTCATGTTCTAGAAGAGGTAGAAAGACAATAAATAAATGAATGGTTAAAAATTATATATATATATATGGTGTGCCCAAAGGTTCTGAGTACTTTGAAAGGTAGCATGGTATACTGGCCAAGGGCAACTCTGGAGCTAGTCTTTGATTGTAATGCCAGCTCTGTGTCTTGCCAATGGGATGGCCTTGGGCAAGTTATTAACCTCTCTGTGCTTCCATTTTGTCATCTGTAGAAAAAGGGTAAGAATAATAGCATTGTTCTGAAGTTCAGATGCTTTAATATTGTAATGACAGTTACACCAATGTATTCCATTTAACTGAGGATAAAATGTTAAAGTAAGGAAGTACATGGTGAGTTTTAGCAAGGATATCAAATGGTTTTCTATAGCGAATCATTAAGAAAATAATGCTCAACAGTGACAGACTGTGGGAGAAATTCTTTCCAGATAGAAGGAACCAGAGGAGTCATTGACTCTGGCGTAGAAATCTGCTGGATGTGTTTGAGTAACAGCACAGATATGATACGCAAGAATAAAAGAGGATTCAAAGGTGGCTGCAAGGATTTGGGCCTAAGGAGGGATAACAGATGAGGAAATGTCTCTGGAGTACAGCAGGTTTGGGGTGGGGGAAGATGAGGGGCACATGCTAAGTATATAAGCTTATATCACACTGAGCCCAAGACATTTATTTAAAAGATAATTGGAGGAGAGGAATTAAAGTCAATGAGTGTAGGCAACTCCTTCAAAGAATTTTGCTGCTGTAGTAAGCAGTCGGGAAGCTGAGTATAAATGCTAAAATGTGGGCAAATGTGGTAGTGAAGAAGTTCTCTCATGATGGTAGCAGTTGTCTCCATCAAGTAGAAATACAGGTTGTACACTGAGAGGAAGAGTTAGTGGGGTTTTGGAAGTTTGAAGAAAAGGAAGAAAGTATAATAAAGTTGTTCTACTGGAGAACAAAAGTGTGGCTGGACTAAGAATTTGGTATTAGATGACTGGACATTAGTAAGAACCTACTAGAAGTTCATGGTCCATCTATTAAAAATGATATAAGTCAGGACAATTGTTTCTCCACATCCATGTTTTGCAGTTAGGATAAAGACAAGAAATAGGCAGAGAGTTGGACTTAACTTGGGCTCTGATTTTGCCAATCACATCTAATGTAGGCAGAGATAAGGGAGGGAATTAATGTAAGTGTAAGGAGCAGTTATACTGAAAGACAACAGAATTGAAATGTAGGAAAGGAGGGAAGAGAACATCAGGAAGAGAGACAGTGAAAAGCAGTTGCCAAGACTTTACTGGAGTCAAGCCATTGGAAAGAATTATCTGGGAAGATGGGAAGTGGTGGGCAGAGTGGGGTGCAGAGAACTAGGACTGCAGAAGGGCTGTGGCCATTGGCCATGATGGACTCTGTAGCATGAACATGGAAGTCAGCTGAGATTGGGTGAAGGACAACATCAATGGGGGAAATCTCAAGGAATTGAATGCTAAGTGTTGGATAGGCCATTCCGTGTGTAGAAAAATTATCAATTAGTAAGAGTCATGTGGGAGAGAACGATGTGACCTAAAGTTTCCAGTGATGTGGAAGTCAGGAAATAACTGAAATAGGGAGGGGTCATTCCTGATGTAACCTGATGTCAAGAGCCTCAAAGCTGGAGGTTTCAGGAGGAGAAGGTGAGAATGAAGGGAAATAGCCTGGAAAGGCAATGAATAGCAAGGATGATGCTTCCCCACAGCCAGGCCCAGAGCTTTGGAGGGCTGCAAGAGAAACACGAGCACTACTTGAGAGGACTCCAGGGAAAGCAGTTCTCAGAGGAAACTTTGGTTATAGTTAGTATGGGAAGTTGGAGGGAAATGAAGAGAAAAGCTTGAGGGTATGGAGATTTAGCTGCTGGTGGGCTGGGAATCCTAGGGGGTGAAGTGGGAGGTTTCAGAAGTTGGGGAGAGGTGGAAGCAGAGAATACAAAAGGGGACATGCAGAACTTTCCAGGATTGACCAAGGGACTGGGGATGACCTGCAACTGGGAGTTTCTTATAATGTAAACAGGAATAAGGGCAGATGAACATTAATCCCTAGTGGACTCAGGACTCAAAGTAGGTGATAGTCAATAGAGGAGATAGGCAGGTTTATGCTGGGACTCCTTCTAGATCTCTGCAGTGGAAGCCAGACAAGGAGAAAGTATGGAATTGGTCCATACCACCCCCATCAGTCTTGATCACTGGGGAGGAGGGGCAGCATTATTTGGTGTGCAGGGCTCCCTCTGACAACTGTGAGAGGGGATGACAAGGTTTAGGGAACCTACATCTCTTAGTGCCCATCCATGGAGTGTCAGTAGACTCATGCAAATTGCATTGACTAATGAAGCAGGTGCTCATTGACCCCTCTGCTGGGGTTTGAATGCTGGAAGTCTTCACACTGTGGTGAAATAGACTTCACAGTGGGCTCTGTTGTATCCAGAACACTTTATGGAGGAGAAGTGCCACTGGCAATCCGTCAAAGGCAGAAGCCTGTAGTCCCCGGCATGTGCTCAAGTAGACCCGTTGAACAGTGGCCACAGGAAAATAAAAATCGATTACTGAGTTGCAATGTCAGCCTTTGGGTTTTCACAGGTAACCCAGGGCTGGAATTCCTCTGGTCTACCAATGCTCCCGTTTCTAGAGACATGGCAACACCATTCATCCTTTGGTGGCTCTCCTTGTTGACTCATGGTCGATTCCTTTTGAAGGTAGCAGAGAGCCGAGTCTGTGTTTACTGTTCATGCTAATTTGGCTCAGCTGTCAAAGCGTCTGCAATTCCTGGTGCTCAGTAGGATAGAAATGCATAGGTAGATGGACTGTTAGATGACAAGTGGGAGCATTAGAGAGGCTGTGCAGTCGAGCTGTAAGTGGGAGGAGAGCTGATGGAGAACACTGACAGGCAGCTGAGAGACAAGTGACAGAGAATGAATTCCCCAGGGGATAATTAGCAGAAACATAAGCTCGAAACAACAGCTCTGAGGACTAAAGGCAACTCTCAATTAAGTCCTCAGATGGCTCCCTGCTCAGAGACACGATGAATTGGTTCATTCCCCATCACTATCTGCAAAGTACCTTCACCCACGTCCCCATCTGTTTCATTAATAAATTCACTTACATCTATAATATTCGCAAAGAAACAGAGCAACTGGCCTGTGATAAGTGGCCAGAATTCACTCCCAGAGTTGTCTTCATAGGAGCCTCTACAGGAGCTGAACAATCAAAGGTATGTTCAAGGATAAAATTAGCTTTGAGTTCCCAATTATTTTTTAGTACATGAAATATCAGTAAAACACTAGGATTAGAGAAAAATAAGTTGATTGTATTGTCTTTCCTTGCCCTAGTTGAAAGGTGGCCGATAGGACTGTAATGGGGTGTTGGCCCATTGGCAGCTTTGACCTGGGAGAAGCAGTTTTACTTGGAAATTCTATCAGAAAAACAACCTGGGTAGTTTCCTTGTATCTTTTAAACAATAGATCAGGTCAGAAATAATCTGTTTACTATGTTGTGGTCTAGGCTTTAAGAGCCATGGGGACTGGATAAGAACCATAACCAAGTAAGAGGCACTTTGGGGGGCTCTATTGTCTCTATTTTTTTTATCCCTCTCCCCAACAGGGAAGAGTGGTTGGTTTTGTTGTGTCCTGCTAAGAAAAGGAATAAAAAGGAGAAACGATGATAGAGTTTGTCAAAGCAGAGCTCTTTGGTGACCTTGGCGAGAGGAGGTTTTATGGAGTGGTAGAGACTGAAGCCAGAGGAGAAGGATGAAAATGTACAGGAAGGGAGAATTGGAAGTGGCATGTGTCAACAACACTGGAGAAGTCCGGCATTGGAAAAAGCAGAAAAGCAACAGTTTGGATGGGAAAGGAGGTAGTTATACTGAGATCCTGGAGTGTGCTCCTTTGCTAATGGGAATAATTCAGAAGGACGCTGGGAAAGGGTGATGATCGGGAGAGATGGGTGGAAATTGAGGGAGGAAATTCTTGAAGAGATGACAGGAAAAGGGAATCTCTTCAGTAGGAGGAGAAACACGTAGAGACAAATGAGGAAAGGAGAAAATGAGAGAGGCTATTACTTTGCCAACCCAGTTGCCTGCCTACCAAGATGGTACAGGGCTATTGATAAATAGTGTTGGATACTCACACACACACACACACACACAGATATTCATTGTTGGTCAGGACTTGATGGATGCTTAATGCTGAGCATCTCTCATATTTGCCATTCCTCCATTTGTAATCTGAATTTTGATTTTTTTTTTAATGGGGGAGAATCACAAAAAGAAAAAAAATATGCCTTTTATGATAAACTATTATAAACTCATCATTTCTTAGAGGAATAAAGTATGCTGCATTTTGCATTTTTGAAGAGAGCATAACTAGAATAGGGCAGGGAGAATATTATCTCTAAAAGCTTGTGCATCATCCTCTTAAAATGTTAATGTCCCAGCTCCAGCTGAACAAATAAACCTCCACAACTTGGAGGCAACTAGTCCTAATGAATGGAGCGCCAAGCTAGAAAATAAAGAACCCCACTTTTGATTGCAGAAAGCATCTTTCACCAGGAAAAAAAATAAGTCATTATTTAAAAATTGTTCCATTAATGTGCCACAAAGGACAGTTAGCTTGAAAAGACCAAACAGCTTTTATTTTTGAGCACTTTATTTTCAATGGAATTATAAACAAGATGCTCATGAAACTCTTCAAATGGACAAAACATCAGGATGAAATTCTGAGCTGCCTCCGTCCACTCACTGTCTACCAGAGCCGGTTTTCTTTCACTTCCTTAATGCAGTTGCAAGTTGTTTTCTTGCTATTGTTGTCATTGTTCCGATGGGAAATGGAGGGTCGAATGGATGCTGTTCTCCTCTACAGCTCCCAATGCACAAGAGAGTTAAAGCACCTGGGAGAATATTTCATTAACCAAGTGGAGAGAGGTTTCAAGGAAAACATCCAGGGCAGCAGAAAAGCAACCCCCCCGGGCATCTTATACTGTTGGAAGGTGACTGGGAAGATGGTCTAGATATTGAACTGGCCAGGAGGGTGTGTTTGCTTCCCTTTTCTGGGCCATTCTATTTCCTGATTTTGATTGAAGTCGATGTAACAAAGATGAGGTTATTGCTGGAACTATTTTACATATTTGAAGAATATATGTAATCATACCCATACCTGCACACATGAGCATATATGTACATAAATGTAATTGAGATAGAACTGATCCTGAAAAGACCCGTAGCCTAAGTTTGAGAATCATGGTCTGGGGAAAGTGGAGAAAACTTTCTCATTAATACGGAGCCAGACCAGTTTGAAGCCAGACACTCACTCATAGTTTGTAGCTGCTCAGGTGGCTAAAAGAAGCATATGACATACCCTTGAGGGAGAAAAAACCAGTTCTCAGGATGAAACAATATCCTCACAAGAAACTTCAAATAAATGAGGAGATACAAGTAGAACAATGGAAGGGGATTTGGAGAGGGAGGTGCAGTTGGGAGGGAAGACACTTGATGAAGGAATCAGTTCAAATAATTCTACATATAATCGTGATGCTATCAATACCAATTTCAATATTATGCGTGGGGAGGGGGGAAGTAGGGTGGGATCTGGGGGGAAATGCCCCTGGTGCTATGGACATGTATGTCTCTATCACACTAAATCTTATTGAGATGCACGTTTACAATGCACCAATAAGTTTATCAAAATAAATATTTATTTTTAAAAAGAAAATTAATTTGTGTTGGTTGTACCTATATATTCTTTCTACTCTCCTCTCTACCCTCAATTGGTCACTGTTCCCAAGGTTTCTGTTGGAATCAGAGGTAGTGTGGAGCTTACAGGGATCACAGTAAGGCAACCTCACCTTTAAATGTTTGACTAACAAAATATCTAAAGTTGAGTAAGAGACAGAAGATGAAAGCAGAACTTGCAGGAATGGCTGGATGTAAAATGAGGCTCTGCCCTCCCCTCTAGCCAGCCGTCTCCTCAGACCTCACGTGGCTTCCCTCTCATCAGGGCAAAACATTTTGCCTTACTCACCCATCTAGACAACAGTCGACAATGGGCTCACCCATTTCCCTCTCTCGTGCTTACAAGAATAACGTTGATGATGAAAATGATAATAATGATGGAGAGAACACTGGGCTGAGAGAGCTCCAGTGCCTTGGATTCCTGCATCAGCAAATGCTTTCCCGTGTCAACAGTAAAATGAAGTGCCATCTTAACCAATCAGAAGCCACCACCCCAGCCTCTAACTAGGGACTTCATACTTCAACCCATCAAAACCAATCTTTGTCTTGTTTTTGTGAACATCGTATGAAAGCTAGCTCCCTGTCTCTCTCTCTCTCTCTCTCTCTCTCTCTCTCTCTCTCTCAGAAGAACCAATACTGGACCCCCTTGGGGTCGTCTGTGCCTGATTTATAAATTCCTGAATGCTCAAATCAACTTAATAAAGTGTTAATGTGCCTCAGTTTATCATTTAAATACTAATAATCATTCATTTCTATTAATATTTTCTTCAAGGCCTTTTTGTCCTGGGTCGGCTTGCTCATTTTTCCTGTTCTTCTTCTTACACATTGACATCATTGTCCAGTCTCTCAGTTATCCTCCAGGCTGAGTTAGCCACTGGGAAGCACTTCTGAGAGACTGGAATGGAAAGCAGGAGGCTAAAGTGTATCAGTCAGTTTTAATTGCTATAACCAAAATACCAGAAAAGACCAAGTTAAAGGAGGAATGGTTTTGGCTCATGGCTTCAGAGGCTCGGTCCATGGTCAGCCAGCTCCAAGGCAGAAACATCATGGCAGCACAGCATGGTGGAATAAAGATGCTCAGCTCATGGCAGCCAGGAAGCAGCGAGAGGAGGAGAGAGGAAGGAACCAGGGAGAAGATGAATCTTTCCCAGTTACACTCCCAGTGTCCTGTTTCCAGTTAGGTCCCACCTCCGATTAGTTCATTCAGCTATCAATGATTAGATCAGAGCTCCCACGATCCAAGTATTGCCCAAAAGCCACACTTCTGAACCTTGCTACACTGGGACCATACTTTCAACACATGAACTTTTGGAGGATATTCCAGAGCCAAACCATAACACAGGGTATTGTAGCCCCAGCTCTCTACCTGGGAAACCACCTCCCACAGTCATTCTGACTTGTACCCCCATGGCCTTATTGCAGGTGGCCATACCTGAGTGCCTTCCCAAGCAGGTGGCCTTCCCAACAACAGCACCAGTGCTGGCCCGTCAGGTTGCAATGGCTGTTGGTGTAGTGCCTTCCCACGCCTGTGTTCATCCTTCAAGAGCCTAACGTCAACGATAGGTAGCTGGCATTTGTTGCAAGCTTTTGTAAAAGTGCCGCTCACACTACAAGCATCACCAGTGCTGTCTCAATTAATTCTCACCATAAAGTGGGGAACACACTGTCACACCCCTTTCTCCAGATGTGGAGGGGCAGCTCTGCTGCCCCCAGTGATGCCTGTGCTCTCACTACTCAACGACAAGCCATGCACGTGTCAGCTTCTGCTCTTGGGCATGGAATATCACCTTTCTAAAGCAGTCTCTTGCACTGACCTCACTTAAATCAAACACATTTCTCCCTACATCTCTTTTTCTGTGCAGCTTTCTACCTCAGAGTCCCCTTAACTCTGAACTTTAAGAGCGGCGGTTTGTAAATTTGTTTTCCAGAGAATAACATATTCAACTCACAACTTTCCTGGAAGTGACGAATGGATAAAAGTGCTCCTCCACTTAAAGCTGCCACCGCAGTTCTCCTAGAGTAGGACAATGAGGCAGTGAGGGGCTGGGAGAACAGAGGTGGAAAGTCACTTTTGAAGACCACGAAATCTCTAGGTCAAAATTTTATAACTACAAACTCAGGATGTATGTCACCAGTAATGTACTGTGAATTATACTTTAAGTAGCAAAGTTGGAAAGTGATTTATTCTGCCATGCTTTTAAAAAAAAGCCTTTTATGAATTAGGACAGATGTGGAGGTATATGCCTTGCATGTGTTTTTATTTTATTTTGTAAAGTCAGAGACCATGTCCTGCTTTTGTCTCCTCATTGTCCCTTAAGAAAGCTCTCATACAGATGCCTACTGGGTAGTTGTTATGGTTTAGATATGGAATGTCCCCCAAAGTCTTGTGTTGAAAATATGAACCCCCATGCAGTGAGGTCCAGAGGTGGAGTTTTTAGGAAATGATTGGATCTTGAGGGTTCTAACCTCATGATCCATTTGATGGATTAATCCCTTGATGGCTGAATAGACTACTTGGAGCATTCTCTCTCTCTCTCTCTCTCTCTCTCTCTCTCTCTCTCTCTCTCTCTCTCTTTGCTTCCTGGCTGCCATGAGCTGAACAGCTTCCCTCCACCACACCTGTCTACCATGATGCTCTGCCTCACCTTAGGTGCAGAGCAATGGAGGTGGCCAACCATGGACTGCATCTCTGAAACCACAAGTCAAAACAGAATTTTCTTCCTCTAAGTTATTCATGTCAGGTATTTTAGTTACAGTGAAGAAAGGCTGACTAACACAGGACTCCATGCCTTCTTGGAAAAGGATAGGAAGAGTTTGGGGGTTGAGGCGGGCGGACACTTGCTGCTTTAGGCTGTCCTTTATCCCTTCATCCCTTCTGCTTGGTGACAGCACACCCTTATCTCTGGAACTATTCCTCTCTCTACTGTGCAGTCTCGGTGAGACAGCAAATTGAGGTTTTCTGCCCAACCCTAGCCAAGAAATATACCTGCAATCTAAGCCAGGGTAATTGGTTACTGTCACTAAGCAGAGTAACCACTGTTTAGGAAGAAAGGAATTCTTTCAGTACGCTTGTCCAGTAACTCCTTCTGTCATGGCCCTGGACCTGTCTCAATTTCTAGCTCCTCCCCTTTTTTTTCTGGTTCACCAGGCTTTCAGTTCTGTGAGTTAACTATTCCCATTCTACCAAATTCCTTTGCTCATACATTATAATCAGACTGTTTCTCTTCCTTACATACAAAGAACCCTTACTTATCTTACATATTTCAGTTTTAGGTCCCTCAGCAGAGATAATTTTCATAAAGTCAGAAAAGCAAATAAATCCCAGGATCCAGCTTGCTTTACTTAATCTGGATGATTTGATATTCTCATGGAAAAATATTTGCTGAGAAACTGAAACAGAGCACAACTTCTTTTTAGCTGTGTGCAACCTACACAACCATATGTGTTAGCCCGGAGAGTCCCATGCATCTATCTAGTAGGGCAGCTTGTATTTAATCCAATTCAGTGGTATAGAAACAGAAGTGGGCAGGCCCAGAGAAGGCGTGGAAGGGAGTAGGTCCAAAGTAATGGCCCAATTGGAAGTGAGTAATTTGGCTGTGCTTTGGAGGATAGCACTCTGAGTTGGAATGTTCCATAGCTGGAGTATTATAATGGTCCTTCTATAATAGATAGGGGAGGGAAAATGGGCCCTGAGACTCTCTATTAGCAATTTGGCAGTTGGTACGTTTTTCCTTCTGGAGCCCTATTCCCATACTCGGCCTACATGATTACCCTGCACAGTTGGGTCTGATGACTTGGCACCCTGGGGCTGCACTAGGAGTCAGTTAATGGACAAGCAAATTCCTCCAAAAGATGGTTTGGTTGGCCTGCACAGCACTCTCGGTGATGGGTATTAGTTAACACAAGCTCCAGCAATCTGCTCTGCTTCATTCCACTAATGAGGTCAGAGCCCAGAGGTCAGCTCGGCCCATCCTGCAGGGGACAGTCTATGAACGAAGCAAGGGGAGAGAGCTCTCTGTGTGACTCAGGCAGCTCTTGGCCTGTGGACCTGTCACCTGTATGACGTGCAACTAGAAGCCACAGGTTTAGGTCATGGCTCCAGGGAAGGCCATCTAGAAGATTTTACTGCACTTCAGAAGTTCCCAAGGACACTTGCCTGTGGGCGGTGGCATCTGGGCAGTGGCAAATTTGTCCATTCTTTTTGATGGTGGCTTTTTTTTATGCCATTAAGTCTGCAAACGATGTTTCTGAGTCCATTTCCACTCCGACAGGCCTATCATTCGCATGGCCAATGTGTCTTGTTGCAGCCTGAGCTCCTCATGCATGAAATGCATTGTCTTTCCCTTTAAGGAGTTTACTGCCTCCGTGACTTTTATATTTGACAAAAAGGCTTTTTAATCTACCACGCAGCCACTTTCCTAAGCAGTTTCGCCTCTGACTGGCACTATTCAATGGACTTTCCCTGTTGACGGGTGCTATTAAGACATGCTGTCTTTCGTATTGAATCAGAACTGTGCTCTTTTATTTACCTTTATTTTATTTTATTTTTATAGTTGGTTTTCAGTGACAATGCATGGATATACATAAGATAATCGCATCAATGCATATCAAGTATGGCCACAGTGCATTCACATGAGATGCAGAATTCCATTCGTTTCTTCTCTTCTCTCACATCTCGGGGGAAACAGTTATGGGTTAAAAGGTAATAAGAGTAAGTCCTCCCAAATTCCTCCTGTGACTCTGAGGACCAAGATTGGGTGATGTATTATTTGGCTTCCAGATGACTCCAGAGTTTTGGTGGGTGGGTATTGCAATGGAGCCTTTGTTCTAAGCCTTCCTTTAACATAAGAGGTTTGTTTTCAGGTCCCTGAACAGAACAAACACCCCTGAATACTAAAGGGGATTGTGTTTTTTGCCTATAGTCCGTTACCACGGGCAACCAACACTTGATAGAGGGCCTGTGTGTTGCCAAGAGCACTAACATCCCTAAATTAGGTTAGTGTGAACACTTAGGACGTGTGACCTGGCTTTTCCATTCACTCCTTGTGCAACCTTGGACGAGTCACTTCGTTTCTCCAAGATGACAGACATCATCGACTAGCAGGAAGTTGGAGTCATGTAATGTATATAAAAGAACATTGCGCATTTCGGCGTTCCAAGTATACATTATTTTTAATACGACCATCTAGACTCTACCTTAGTGAGGAGGAAGAAGATTCATTATCTCTCAAATAGGCTTATCTTCCCTAGCATTGTTGTCAACCTCCTGAAGGCCACAGGTGCTCTGCCGGGCATCTGATGCTTGGTTTTTATTTTTTACCTGACAACCCACGAGATGGATGTAATTATTCCTAGTTTTCACTGGGAAGATCTTATGGGCCCCGAAGGACAGTGGATCACCCACAGTTGATCACACAGCTAGTGACAGAGCTGGGGCTGGACATGGGTTTCTCAGATCCTGTGGTTTAAGGGTTGGTCTATGTAGTGCGTGCGTGTGTGTGTGTGTGTGTGTGTGTGTGTGTGTGTGTTGTACTGTGGATTAAACCCAGGGGCATTCTACCTCTGAGCTACACCCCCAGCCCTTTATATTTTTTGCTTTGAAACAGGATCTTGCAAAGTTGTGTCAGCCTCCCAAGTATTAGGATTACAAGCGTGTGCCACCACACCGGCTCATCTGTTTTAAGCAGGAAGAATATGCAAGAACCTGCAGTCTCCCAGCCCCACTGCGAGCATCTGTGATCTTCCTGGACTTATCAGTCTTGCCTGAAGAAGCATCAGCTCCTCATCCCACTAGCTCGGGAGAGGGCAGACAGAATTAAGAATTAAGAATGAGGTGGCCATAACAAAGAAGGCAACATGACCAAAAACAACTACATTACCAAAAAAAAACACTTTTAACAATGAATTGTGACTAATTGAACTTTGAATGGGAAATGAAACGAAAATGCACCAAGGTTCAATTTCCCATACAGCTGACAGTCTGACCTTTTGAGGAGTGGGAACAAAATTTATTTTCAATTAACATGACTAATCATTTCCCATCACTTTGAGGTAACAGGCTTATCTATGGGCGGTGATGCGGGGCCGCTGCCTGGTCCATTGCTAGTCACAGCTGAACCACATGGACCTTCCGAATCTGGCTTGGGATCTCCCCATCTCTGAGCATCATGGGAAGAAGCCCATAGTCCCATTTGTATGTGAGCATTTTCTTCTCTTTATTTTCTTTGCTTATGATTCTTTCCATGACTAAATAGAACTATTTCTGGTTTCACTAATGTCCATCTTTTCTTTCCCTTTTTTTTTTAAACAGGGGGATGAATATAGAGGCATTCTACCTCTGAGCCAAACCCCCAGACCTTTTTATTTTTTTAACTTTGAAACAAGGTCTTGTTAAATTTCTTAGGGTCTCACAGAGTTGCTGAGGCTGGCCCTGAACCTCCATCCTCCTGTCTCAGTCTCTCAGATTGCTGGGATTATAGACATGCACCACCATGCTGGACTCTAATGTGCATTTCTATAGTGACTCTTAGCACCATGAAACTTTAGCCCTTGGTGCAGAGATAAGGCATAAAGCAGGATCCCTTCCTTGTCTGTCTCTGTGGGTGAAAGCAGTCTCTTCCCACCTGTCTGTAAGGACAGTTTGTCTCTTATTTAGTCTGAATCCCCTTCTTCAGGAACCAAGGAGGAGCCAGTCCATAGGTTGCCCTGGATTCAAGTGCCCACAAAAATTGGAAACAGCATTCTGCGTTCCATACAAAGTATAACTGCAAGGGACGGTGAAGCCCCAGTGCAGTGGGCTCTCCTTAATCCAGATACCTTCTCTTAATCCTTCCTGAAATATCTTTTCCAGGGGAAACTTAGCTGGGCATCTGCATGACCCTTGTTTGCCTGGTCCCTGAGAAGGTATTGGGGGGATTTTGAAGAGGGGTGTGACTACAAAGCAAAAAAAATAATGTTTCTTAACTGCAATGCATTCTTGAGGTGGAAGATTCTAACCCACGCCCTGCCACCAGCGCAGTAGGAAGGAATGACCCGAGTAGATGGGCCCAAAATCAGGATTCTGATCCCACCAGGTTTCCCACCTGGTATCGGGTCCCTCCTGGTTCCTGATTCTGCTGGGAACTGGCAGCCGTCTTCCTTGTCTTTGACCCTTGGTTCTCCCGTTCTCAACCTGGAAATCCTCCGTAGCTGTAACCCTATTTTGTTCCTTCTGATCCGGTGTCCCTGACTTTTCTGTTTTATTTAACTGTTGATTATTTTTAATGGCAAAAGCACAATATGAATATATATCTTTATTAAACCCTCAAAGAATTTGAGACAAGTTAACTCCTTTATCTGCTAAAGAATAGTTCCCCTTGCCCATTTACCGCAACTCATAATCCTCTCCAAGAGGAACCATTATATTCGGTTTGGTGCATATTCGTCCATACATTTTTCTATAAAAATATAAGTTTGTGCATCACTTACATTTGCTTGTGGAAATATTGTTATGGAACTTGGTTTTTGTAAAGCAGGCTTTACTTTTTTTTTTTTTTGGTGGTGGTGGTGGTGGTGGTACTGGGGATTGAGTTCAGGGGTGTTCTACCTCTGAGCTACTCCCAGCTCTATTTTATTTTGAAACAGGGCCTCCCTAAATTGTTAAGGGTCTCACAAAGTTGCTGGGGCTGGCCTCGAACCTTCAAATCCTCTTATGTTAGCCTCCGAAGTATTGGGATTACAGGTGTGCACCATCATGCCAGGCTTACAATAGGCTTTACTTTTTAGAGTACTTTAAGGCTCATATCACAAGTGAGAGAAAGGTATAGAGGTTTCTTATATAGCTCCTGCCCCCACACCTGTCCAGTCTCTCCCATCATCAACATCTCCACCATAGTGGTACATTATTACAACTGATGGACCTACATTAACACATCTTTATCACCCAAAGTCCACAGTTTATATTAGGGTTTGTTCCTCGTGTTGTGCATTCTATGGACAAATGTTTGGACAAATGTATAATGACATGTTACTCAACCATAATTTTGATTTATCTATTTCCTTTATTTGAACATTTCCATTGTTTTTTATTTGTTTGTTTTGTTTTTGGACTGTTTGGGATTATAAGCCAGTCTGCAGTCAATGTCTTTGTATATGTATCTCTGGACATGTGTACACATCTTTATGAATATGATTTGTGGCATATACCAAAGAGTAGAACTGATGAATTAATATTATTTACACTTTAGATTTTAATAGATGCTGTCAGATTGCCCTCCAAGGCAACTGTAAAAGTTGGTATTCCCACTAGCAGTGTACAAGATTATCCAGAGTCTCACACCCTTAAAAGCACTGGATAATATCATTTAAAATTGTTTTCAACCTTATAGGTGAGAAATGGCACCTCATTAATGCTTTCATCTCATTTTACTGAAGACTAGTAAGCTTTAGTGTGTTTCCATAGCTACCCACACCCCCATCCATTTGGATTTCTTTTCATCTTTTTGCTTGTACCCTTGTTCGTATTTCCACAGGCTCCTTACAATTTCTGACACTTGCCCCTGTGTGACCCAACATCTTGTTGGCCATCTCTCTAATCACAGCATGGTGTAAGGTGTGGGATTTGAAGTCAGCCATATCTGGACTTGTATTCCAGTTGTGTCTCTGCAGGTGTGTGATGGCAGCAGGTTACACGCTTATGCTGATCTGTTTTCCTGTCCATTGAAGGGGACAATAAGAGGTACTTTACAATGTGTGTTTGTGTGTGCACACATGTAAGATGAACCTATATATGAAGTGGCCAGTCAGTCACTTTGATGTACCCAAAGAAGTCATCATTCTGCCTGATTTTTATCACGGTCTTCCCAGTTCCAAGTTTGAGCCGTAGGCCTCTTGACTTAGAATTTACCCAATACTTGCAGCCATGAGGGCATCAGATTTACAGATTTTAAAAAAAAAAATTCTTGTGCTAAAGCTGAAGCAATTTTGGTCTATGTATAATTACCTATCTCCTCCACTTTGATTCTGAACCTGAAGTCTGGGTGATCCTGGCTGCTTGTCTGTTCCCTCTAAAGCACCTGCCCTTGTTGAGCTCTTCTGTCTGATCCCATGCTATCCACCAGAACTGTCATCTTGCCCTGGCTCCATGGGTCTTCAATTCCATAGCTCTTTCTTTGATCAAGTCAAGACTTGACCCAGCATTCGTAGATTCACAAGCCCATACCCTTGACCAGTGAGACTAACTCTACAAACATCACTTTAAGGAAGACACCTAATCTCTCTGACTCTCAGCTTCCTTATCTCTCTGTGCAAATAATAGTGCCAAATTCACATTACTCTTTTGAGGATTCACATGAGATCATACACTTAACACAGTACCTTGTTTTCCCTACATGGTGTTCCTATCTCACACACAAACATCACAAAAATAGCCTTTTCTTGAGAGTTTGTTCATTGTAATTCCTTTGTAGATTCTGAGCACACATGGTTTTTAGCAAGATTCACTGGGCATTTGACTGTTTTCTTTCTAAGAAATACAACCAGAGGTAAAATGTTAAAATGACAATGAATAATTCCTATGGAAACTGAAGTAATGTTTGCAAATCATAGTTTCATGTTATGGCTTTAGTGAAATGTGAAATGACCCGTTAAAAATTAAAAATTAGTTGCTAGGATTCGAGGAATGAGATTTTATAGAGATTATTAATTTTCCAGAGAGATGTATTTCTGGACTAGATGAGATGAGAGGTTTCCTGGGGCTTCTGGGTGGCCTTTGCATGTCATTGCATCTCTGCCCATAAAATGGGCAATGCCATGGGACAGAGAAAGGTATGTTTGACTTTAAAATTTTTCTTTTAAAGGAGACTCCAAACAGGTGAGTAAAATTTGATTAAAGAAAATTTCACGTGATATCCAGGAGCTGAGGGAGGTTGGCGCCATTATTTCACAAGGGAATTGGCAGCATCTTATCTAATCAGAGGGGATAAAACATTGTGACAGATTCTCCAGGGAATATGGTGGGAAGAACAGGTAGGAGATGACATACTACTACAGATAGGGACCAAATGTACTTTTCATCTACTACTCTGTACTTTTATCAGACAGGTTAGTCATAGTTGGGAAATTAAGGCAGCTTAACAAGCTCTTGACTGTACAGCCTGCTTGGTTGTTTAAACAATCAATATTGCTAGTGAGGTGTGGTAGAGCATGCCTGTAATCCCAGTACTTGGGATACTGAGACAGGAAATTGTGGCAGGTTCAAGATTGGCCTCAGCAACATAGTGAGACTCTCAACAACCTAGTGAGACCCTGTTTCAAAATAAAAAAAATAAAATAGGGGTGGGGGTGCAACTTGGAGGTAGAATGCCCCTGGGTTCAATCCCCAGTACCACAATGCATACATATATACATGTATGCATGCATGCATACCAACATTGTGTATTTGCACTGAATCCTCCAGTTAGTTTGGTGGCCCCTTCGGCCAGGACTAAAATGGTGACAGAGAGATCAAGAATCATGAATTTTGAAGAGTCCCACTTTGCTTAAGTTCACATTAGACACTAAAGGCTTTTTCTTCTTCACTTGGACAAAAGTATTTTTCCTGAATTAGGCTGACCCTGGAGTCGCATATAGCTAAATGCCTGTTGATGACGTGTGAGCTTCAAGATGGGTGAGGTGGGAGTGAGCGCCGCTGGATTGCTCTCCCTCAGGACTCATGTGTGTTTTCCCTTGTCTTCCCATCTCATTCTCAAACTGTCCCAAAGACAGTCTTGTCTGTGTGTGTGTGTGTGTGTTTTCTTTTTTTTTTTTTTTCGGTACCGGGGATTGGACCCAGGAGCGTTCTACCTCCACGCTACACCCCCGGCCCTATTTTTTATACTTTATTTTGAAACCAGGTCTCACGAAGTTGTGGAGGGCCTCACTAAGTAGACAGAGAGAGAGAGAGAGAGAAAGAGAGAGAGAGAGAGAGAGCTGAGGCTGGCCACGAACCCGGATCCTCTGGTCTCCGCCTCCCAAAGTACTGGGATTACAAGCGTGCGCCACCACACCCGGCGTGTGTTTCTTAATTGCAGTTTCTTTCCAGCTGGAATCCAGCCTTTCCTTTCACTTGGTGAAAAACATCCACAAATATGTTGTAGAGGATGTGCTAATTAATGGATGTCCAAACATCTGGGGAGAAACAAGCAAAGTTACAGTTAACACGCAATAAACAAATACAGAAAGGGCGGACAGTTTGAGCACATCAAAGACACTGCTTGGAAGAATGTATTGTATACTCTCTCTGCACCTGTTTATTAACATGATTTCATTTGGAAGGTAAGATGATTTTGTCTCATCCTCTGGGTCACAACTTAATGTCAGTTCCATAACTAAGCCATTCTCACTCTGAATGGAAGGTCTCTTAGGACAGGGAGGGACAATCATCCTGTTGGGAATCCACAGACAGCCCAAGAGCCCTCTCTGTTCTCATGGGCATATTTATGCACACACATGCACCAAAATGTTCTTTCCGTCCTCACCTTTCAGTCGGCCTGAAATTACTTTCCCATTTCTCATGCTCCTTGACTGAATTTCTCCATACCATACACCAGAAAATCTACAAAAGCAGCAACAATAATAAAAAAGAAGAGCTAAACATTTATTGAGCAGCAGCTGAGTATCAGACCATCCCCTAAACACTTGATATGCATTACTCCATTTACTCCTCACAGCATCCTTACGAGAGAGGTGCAGTTACTCTTCCCATTTCATAGAGGAGAAAAAAAAGGGACAGAGAGATTAACTAACTTGGTCAACATTAGATGACTATTTAATCATGGCTACCATTCATACTTTTTGCCCTAGGCTTTATTTGCTAATTAAACATTTGTTCCACATTCCACCCAGTCTATTTCCTGGTCCTGGACTTTCTCATTTGTTTTGCTCTTGTTTTTGCCACTTGTAACATTTTTATCATGTGATTTCTTTAATAATTTTATCACATGATCTTTCCAGGTCTTGACTCTAGGGTCTTTCTCAAGGACTCAACGTTTGTTACAATAAGTCTCCCCATCTTGGGCTGCCATGCCATTTATCTGTCCTATTGGACCTTCACAATGAAGACTGAATCCCAACCCCAGCCCTGGACCCTTCCAAATCTTACTGTTCTCTAGTAGGAGGAAAGATTCCTGCCTATTATGTTTTCATGTTAATATTTCTGTAATTTTTAAGTTGAGTTCATCAAGGTCACACATGCTCAATCGCCATTGGATCCTGAAACATTATTTTCAGAGATAACTCAGAGGAATATGATTAATCTTAGAAATTTAAATTTTAGTTATCATTTATTCCTTCCAGCATAGCATTCAAATACCTTAACAAGCACGTACGATTGTGCTCAACTGATTCTGGTTCACGGCTGGCTCCAGTTTCATTGCATGCCTCCTCTGTATGCCCTAGTTTCTAGCCCTTCTTTGTGGCCAAGGGTTTCCCAGATGTTCCCCTCTGACTCTCCCTCCTCCTCTGTGGATCCTCTAAATGGGAGTGTACTCTTGGATGTGCTCTATGCTTGCAGTCCATCTGGTCCTATGATGTTAATATGATCTATTTTTAACAACTCCCAAGTGTACATCTCTAGTCCTGCTCTCGCCCTAGAAACCAAAGTGGTATATCATATATCCAACTGTTTACTTTCCACCCTCCCCCCACTGGGTAGTGTAAAAATACTCAGTTTTTCACAGAATTATCCAGTGCAGAGTGCTAGAAGGATTAACATCCATCCCAGGTTCAAGTGGAGAAACTATGCCAGGCATAGGATTGAATCAGGAAAAGGAAGAGCTACCATTTCCCTCACCAAAATGCATGGACTTCCTACCAAGTTGTGTACTCATGGAGCTGTGTCCTCCAATAAGGGACACATTTTACAAAATGCACAAAGACAAACTACTCTTGAGTCTCTTCCACACTTTAAAGAAAGTTCCCTGAGAGCAGAGACTTTGCTGGTCTTATTTACCACCATAGTCTGCACTCACAGCAGTGCTAAGAATGCAGGAGGTTCTCAGTAATATTTGGAAATAAATGATAGAATGAACATCCCTGTTTACAAAATCTATTGCTCTGCTTTAGTTAAATTCAACTGGCAATGGGACCAACAGAGAGTAAAATTTGGGAGTGAAAAAATAGAACCTAAAGTCTATTTATTCAAGAGATCATTAATTAGCATAATAGCTAAGTGTATTGAACTGTTGCTAGGTGTAGGTACATGTAAACTTAATCCTCATATAGACCCTATAAGGAAGACACTGGTATTATCCCTGTCTTACTGGTAGAAACTGAGCCATGTGGTCTGTGTAACTTGAACAAGGTCACATGGCGACAATGGGATTGAGCAGAGAAAGGATGCAGCATTGTGTATCTCAGGAAAGAAGGGGGAGAATAGGGAGACTCAGGACTAGAGTGGTCAGTTGGCAGTGCCATCGGTTGGAATAGGGTTAAAGATAGACACTGATTTGTGTAGCTTTAACACAGAAATCATGACTGTTTAAAAGGACAACCACCTAATTTATTCTTCAAGATGGAATACTTTAAGCCAGGCATGGTGGCGCACGCTTGTAATCCCAGTACTTTGGGAGGCAGAGACCGGAGGATCCGGGTTCGCGGCCAGCCTCAGCTCTCTCGCTCTCTCGCTCTCTTGCTCTCTCTCTCTCCCTGTCTCTCTCTCTCTCTCTCTCTCTCTCTCTCTCTCTCTCTCTCCTTTGTGAGGCC
>PVJS01004143.1:0-35654 GCA_004027185.1 Glis glis
TAGCTCAGAGGTAAAATGCCCCTGGGTTCAATCCCCAGTACCACACACACACACACACACACACACACACACACACACACAAATTCAATGGCTTTGAAAATTAAAAATTAGTGTTTATATTCCCAGTAATCTCTTAATAATATATACCATACTATCATCAGTTTATGGGTGAAAATAGTATTGGGGCTTCATACAACAATGGAAAGGGTATGCTTGCAGATCCTCTGACTCTAAAGGTTATAGAAAACAAGTCGGGCATGGTGGTGCACACCTGTAATCCCAATACTTGGGAGGCTGAGACAAGATGATCACAGGTTCCTGGCCAGCCTCAGGAATTTAGCAAGGCCCCCACAACTTAGTGAGACTCTGTTTCAAAACAAAAAATAAAATAGGACTGGGGTATAGCTCAGAGGTAGAATGCCCCTGGGTTCAATCCCCAGTACCAAAAATAAATTCATTAATTAACTAAAGAAAAAAAATTCCCTAACAACTATTATCTTTGTGTGTGTGCTGGGGTGGGGGTGGTATTGGGGATTGAACCCAGGTGCATTCTACCTCCAAATTACACTCTAAATCCTATTTTATTTTTTGTTTTGAAACAAGGTCTCACTATGTTGCTGAGGCTGTCTTTGAACATGTGATCCTCCTGTCTAAGCCTCCCAAGTACTGAGATTACAGGCATGCGCCACCACACCCAGCTCCCCAACAACTATTATGTAGAAAGGACACCCAATTTGAGACTTGTCTAATTCTTCAGAAGAGGAAATTGTGTAAGCCCAAAGTATATCACTCAGAAACATCTGAGCTAATCTGTGATTTCTTACTTAGGTGGTCTTTGGGATGTTAATGAATAGAATCTCTTACCTTCCTCCAGACTGTTTTGTCCTCCTCTGCAAAACCCAGAGGACACAGAAGAGTGAGCAGGAATGCACTGGAGATCTGTGGCTTGGAACTGGTCCAAGCTAAACTGAATTTTTCTGCGTATACCTTAAACTGTCAGCAAAGAGCACCATGGCCCAGAGTTTGAATAAAGGGAAAACCCCACAGCTCTCTGAGGTCACTGGTTCTGTGAGTAGTTTTAGAGGGAGGGCAGACAAGCAGGGATTCCTCACATTATTAAACTGCATCCATCCAAGCCTTGATTAACTTTTCTGATGAGCAGAAACCTGTAGTTTTTCCCTTTCTCCTTCCAGGATTGAATGTGAATTCCCCTGAGCAACATGGTTTTGAAAACACTAGCTGGACCTACAGCATCCATCCCCACATTGGCTCTGAGACTTGCAACACAGGGTCCTCCCCTCCTCTTAAAAGAACAGATACCTAAGATGGTGGATATCACAGATCGAGGATGGTGGATATCACAGATCGAGGATGGTGAGAACCTGAGGCTGAGAAATTGGCCCCAATTCTCCCTGAAACATTTTCTTACAGAGATAGCCCAGCATGAGGGGTAGGATTTCTGGGAGAGGTGTGGAGAGAGGAGAGAAGGGAGGAGGGAGACAGCATCCTGCTCAAAACCTCAAGACCTCAAGATGGGCCCAGCTCCCCCTCATTCTGGAGTGACATTATAATGGAGAAAGCAGAAACCGACATCGCCTCATTCTCATTTGTTCCCAAGGGCTTTGCTTCAGCCACCAAAAACTGTGAGTGAGAACCATCTACCTTCACATGTTTATTAAGCTCTCTCTCTCTTTTTTTTTTTTTTTTGTAGTACTGGGGATTGAACCCAGGACATTCTACCTCTGAACTGCACCCCCCCAGGCTTTTTTTTTTTTAATTTTGAAACAAGGTCTTGCTATGTTGCTGAGATTCTTGCTAAATTGCTGACGCCGGCTTCCAACCTGCAATCCTCCTGTCTCAGTCTCCCAAGTACTGGGATTACAGGCATGTACCACCATGCCCAAGCTTTTATTAAGATTTTGAAAAGAAATTAGCTGATGACAATATTGATTCATTTACTTATACTCTAAGAACATGAAACTCGAGATGGCATGAATGACACAGAAAATAAAGACTAGACAGAAGGCATACAGCTAAGCAATCTTAATTACCATGGTTCTAATGTCTGTTTAACTAGCCGTGTGAATATGATCCTATAGTTTCTCTAGGATTCGTTTCCCCTCCTCTAAGTAATGAAGATGAGACCAAATATTTCTAAGACCACTTCCGGCTTTATAATTATATGGTTCTCTGTCCCTAGTAATGAAATTCCCTTGAGTGGTATATGCAAGGCAAGTAGAAAACATGTAGGATTTTCGGTAATGGTAAAGAAGGAATCATGCGTAGTGAATGTCAGTGAGAACTTGCTGCTCTTTTCAAGTCATCCTGGAGGAATTTATAAAAGACTGGGATGTCTTGATGTGTAATGTCTGCTAAGCTGAAGGGTGCAGGCTTCTAGACATGAATTTCTAGCCAAGGAAATAAAGCGAAGGAATGAAGTAGAAAGCCAGGTGTGGTGGAGCACGCCTGTAATCCCAATACTTGGGAGGCTGAGACAGGAGGATTGCAGGCTCAGACCAGCCTCAGCAACTTAGTGAGGCCTTCAGCAACTTAGCAAGACCCTGTTTGAAAATAAAAAATAAAATAGCTGGGAGTTTAGCTTGGAGTTAGAAAGTCCCTGGGTGCAATCACCAGTACAAGAAGAAGAAGGAGAGGAGAGAGGAGAGAGGAGAGAGGAGAGAGGAGAGAGGAGAGAGGAGAGAGGAGGAGGAGCAGGAGAAGAAAAAGGAGAATAATTATTATTATTGAGGGGGGTGGGTGTGGTGGAGGAGGGTAGTGTCCTGAAGTTGATTGGGTATTTCAATTCTGACAGGTAATTCTGACTCCAGAACCCTTTATCAGATAGGATAGGTCTCGTCTTTGACTTCTCCCTTAGCCCAACTCTGCTTCCATCCCCTTCTTTTCGCAAGAGGTGATCCCCAATAAACATTCTCAACTCCACCTCCATCTCAGTGACCACTTTCAAAGAGCTCAGCTGTAACACACCCACATGTTCTCAATTTGGATGGATAAAGTGGTGTGAGATGAGCATTATTAAAGATTCCTTCCACCACCATCCCCAAAATGTACCCATTGGCTAGTGACTGAAGTTTACAATTCCAGGTTTATTCTTTGGTCTTAATGCTTCTGCTCTTAGAAATACTCCTGAGGTGAGTAGCATGTTAAATTTATTGGACACTTACACCCCAGTGTAAAGTCCTGAAGAAGGAAGGAAAGCATTAGAGCACTAATCAAAGAGCCCCCAGAGCAAAGTGCCCAGATTCAATTCTGATCCCATCACTTGCTAACTGTTTGTCACTAGACAAATCAGATGATCTCTCTGTGCCTCAGTTTCTGTAGCTATAAAATAGGAATGATAACTATCACTATACTTCAGAGAGTCTTATGAATGTTACATGAGTTCAAATATGAAAATTTTGGATTAGTGAATGCCATGAAGTTGAGCCCTTAATAACTGTTTCTATTATTAGTCATACTTTTACTATTAATCAGGTCTAGCCACATCCAGATGCTAAATATTAAGTTGGCAAGTATGGGAGAAAACAAGAAAAAGTGAATAAAATAGGATTATACAAGTACCATTAATAATAATCAGATTTTTATAATATTTTTCTGGCACCTTCACCAAATCTGAGCTGGGACATGGGTTCTTATAATCTCTTGCATGTACTGCCACCACTTAAACTACCACATTAACTTATCATCACCGGCCTTTGTGTCTATTACCACGCTCATCCGCCAATGTGAAATCCTCAGGGCTAAGATATTCTATCTTATTCACCCTTGTATCCCTTTTCCTCCACCCATTATTCATGAAATATGAAGCATTAAATATTAACTTAAACCGGGCGTGGTGGCGCACACTTGTAATCCCAATACTTGGAAGGCTAAGACAGGAGGATCGAAGATCTGGGACCAGCCTCAGCTACTTAGTGAAGCCCTCTGCATCTTAGTGAAACCTGTTTCAAAATAAAGAATTTAAAAAAATAGGGCTGGGGGTGTAGCTCGGAGGTAGAATGCCCCTGGGTTCAATCCCCAGTACCGCAGAGAAAGTTTAATTAATTAAAATTAAATATCAGATTAATTAAGTTACATATTAGATATTTGTTAAGTCATTAAACTATTAAGTTCACATCATGTGCCAGGTTCTGTTTTGGCATTGGAAAAAAACAGTAAACAACTCCTTCTCTGTTAAAGCTTACCTGCTGGTTACTTATATGGGCGATAATAAATACACAAATATTCACTATATTTTCCACTGAAAAGTACTATATATATATTTTTTTGGGGGGGGCAGTGCTGGGGTCAAATCCATGGTCTTGCACATGCTAAGCAAGTATTCTGCCACTGAGCTACACCCCAGCCCCTAAAATTACCATAAAAAGTTATCCCAGTGCTGGGTTCAGAGTAGGTTTTAAATGTTTTTTGAATTCATTCATTTACTGAAAAGAAATGATAAAAGGTAAATAAAGACATTTTTATTATTCTCTCTGCTGGATTCCATATGGAAGAGCCACGTAGGACACAGAAGGCAGCAGGGGCTACTTGTCTTCTGCAGCTCAGTCATTCAAAAACTGAGCCAAGTCAGGTGTGCCAGATGCAGAAGGGCAAGGCAGCCATAGAGATCATTTAAAAGTAAACGGTATTTCCTTATTCATGGTGCTGCCTGCATGGGAATTTTCACTCTCAGATTTTTTCCACCCCTGTGGCAACAGAAAGACCCCATCGTGGCAGGAATAAAGCTCAAACTGCGCGGTGAATCTTTGCAGGAATAACTCATGATTGTCATCACTGCCGCAACAGGCAAACCTGACATATCCCCTGTAAGTCACCACCATGCCTCTCTCCCTCACTCACCAGGTCTTCTCCTTCTGCATTGTTGACTCTTTTTTTATGTATATAGTTTATTGGTGCAATGCAATTATACATTATAGTGAGATTCAAAGTGCTACAAACATTACTTGTGTGCACCAAGTGCACACATCACTTGGTGTGTTTCTCTTCCTATACTCCTCCCCACCCCCCCTTCCTTCCTCTCCATACATGTTTGTGAGACTGGCAGTGAAACCCTATTTGAACTGTTCCCTTCCTCAATCCTTGTTGTTCCCTTCCCCACCTCCCTCCCCCAAGCCCCTTCCACTATTTTACTGTTTTCTCTCCTCATTTAACTGAAGTCCCTTTTGCTTCCTATTTTCTATCCAGCTTCTGCACATGAGAGAAAACATATGACCCTTGACTTTCCAAGACTGGCTAATCTCATATTCTCTAGGTCCTTCCATTTTCCTGCAAATGACATAATTTTGTTCTTCTTTATGGCTGAATAAAATTCCACATTGAGATAGCCGGGCGTGGTGGCACGCGCTTGTAATCCCAGTACTTTGGGAGGCAGAGACCGGAGGATCCGGGTTCGCGGCCAGCCTCAGCTCTCTCTCTGTCTCTCCCTGTCTCTCTCTCTCTCTCCTCTCTCTCTCTCTCTCTCTCTCTCTCTACTTAGTGAGGCCCTCCGCAACTTCGTGAGACCTGGTTTCAAAATAAAGTATAAAAAATAGGGCCGGAGATGTAGCACGGAGGTAGAACGCCCCTGGGTTCAATCCCCGGTCCGCAAAAAAAAATAAAAATAAAAAATAAAAAATAAAATAAAATTCCACATTGAGTATTTCTTTAAGACAAAATCAAAATGGCACATGCACTGTCAACTGCAAGGATTTACCACTGGCCTGTCTTAGGCCACCTGCATTAGTGAAGGAAAATATCTTCTACCATTGGATAGCTAAATACTGTCAAGTTGCTTCAAGATTCTTTAGATCTGTTTGTACAAAGATCTTGACATAGAGAAGCTCTTCTCCTTCAATGTTACTCTCCTAAGATCTGAAGATCATTGGAAAATGTAGTACGTATGTTTCCATTCAGAAAATGTCACAGCTTTTTATATTATACTGTTTTATCCAAGGTAGCTTTTCTTTTTCTTTTTTTTTTCTTTTCTATTTTGCCTGCATACAAATCAAATAAACTTGGAAGAAGGCAAAATCACTCTAGGAACTGGTGCACACCCATAATGGCACTGTCTTTTGCTGTGGGAATAGGGGCAGGTAAGATTTGCTGTGATCTTATTCATCCTCAAAATCCTGTTCAACTCCCTGAAATCACCCACCTCTGTGACCACACCATCACACCCAGGCTATTCCCTATCTGCCCAATGATTCTTTCCACTGAAGCACATCTTTGCTCACCCTTCTGCAATCCCAGGTTTTGAAAGGAGAAAAATCATTTCCTAACTCTGTTCTGCCATTCAAAATCTCTTCCCTCAACCTCATTCTCACTCACTCACCACATCTCCAGCTGACCTCTGACCCCCACACCTCCCCAAGCCATTTCATCACTAACTTGGCCTGAGTCAGAGGAATGATTCATGGAACCATAAAACTCAGTGGAGGAGACCTTAAAGGTCAGCTAATGCAACCACCCGACCGAGTGGAAAAACCAGCTCCTGTTTTCAGTCTTTCTTCCTTGCCTTCCCAAACTCAAACACAAATATAAGGATAGTGTCTCTAGCTGTTACGAACTTCCTGCTTTGGCTATCTTTTTAACCAAGGTCGATTTCTTTCTCTTTTTCTCTCTTCTGAGATGGTTTAGGTAGAGTCCTGTCAACAATAGATCCTGGAATGAAAGTGCTGAACCTACCAAGGAGAGAACCGATTATTCTGAAGCCTACGATCTTCTCAATACAGAGTTGGTCACTCCTTCAAAAGGTGTTCAAAAGTGAGTATATTTATGTTATTTACTCAATTTATTCCATGGGCAATGAAGTATTGTTCTATTAAAACAGAATCGTCAAAATAGAAATTACAGAGATAAACTCAAAAATTAGTATGTGATAAAGATGCTTCTCAATACTGTAGGGCAAATCTGGACTTAAATAAATGGCACACTAGCTAGCCATTTATGAAATGTTAAAATTTAAGTCTATATTTGACACCATAAAAATAAATTCCAAATGAACGAGGTATCTAAATGTAAAAAATGAAATTCTGAAAGTTCTAGAAGAAAGCATGAGTGGGTTTCTTTTAATCTGAGTGCAAGCAAAGGATTTTAAAATATGTCCCAAAATTCAGATACAAAAAAAGAAAATATTGATAAATACAATGATGTCATTTTTAAAATAAAATAGAATAGGGGAAAACATAAAAAAGCAAGATCAAGAGACAACTAAAAAATTAGGAGAAAATATTTGAAACATATATTGTTCATAAGCACACATACACAAGGCAAAAAAGTAAAGATGGCCCATAAACATGAAAATATAATCTACCTTATTCATAATATAAATAAATGTTGGTTAAAATTATGAGATAATATTTCTCACCTATAATGGCAAAAATTTAAAACAAATACTCTCTTAAATTACTGGTGAGTGTGCATAAAACCTTAATGGATAGGGATTTGTAATACCTTACAAAATTATGTGTGTTTACCCTTTAACCCAGCAATCTCATTTCAAGGAATTTACCCTGAAAATACACTTCCAACAATAGAAAAATATTTCCATATGGGATTATTTAAATTATTAACTGCAACACTGGCAATAATTTAAAAATATTAGTAATAACCTAAATACCCATTTATGGGAGAATAGTTGAATAAACTATGGTATATCTACACAGTGAAGTACTATGCAGCTGAAACAAAGAATAGGATCTCAATGAACCAATATAGAGTGGTTTCCAGAATATATTGTTAAATTTTTAAAAAGCATGACTAAAATAAGCTATTTTTTAAATATACTTTTATTGGTGCATTATAATTTCACATCATAATGAAGTTAAGAGTGAAATAGACATACATACACAGTGAGCTATTTTTATGTAAAAAATAGGGGAAATTAGAAAATATACATGTATCTACTCATTTGTGCATAAAGAAACAAAGGCAGAAACTGAGATTGGAATAAAAGGAATGGTGGAAAATGACATCTCTTTTGTGTGATCCTGGTTTATGGAACCATGTTAATGTTTCATATGCTCAAGAAAATAAGGATGGGGAAATGGACTACAAATAGAAACAAACAAATGGACCAAATTACTGGGACAGAGGGCTAACTTAAAGAACTTCTGAGTGGAATATAACTTCAGTCTAAAAACAAAAGGAACTGATAGTAATTATTGAAGTTTAATCAGTAAGGTTTTTCTCTTGGCCATTGTAGGTTAGCAATTCTGAAAGCCCTTTGTGTATACTCTAAAATCAAGCAAATACATAAATACTGTGGTCGGTGGAAGCCAGATTCCTCACCGTTGTGGTTTGGATCTTGAATGTTCCCCACAGGATCATATATTGACACTTGGACCCAAGGGCAGCAATGTTCCGAGGCTCTCAGGAAGTGATTGGATCTTGAGAGCTCTAACCTCATCAGTGATTCATCGCTGAATGGATTACCAGGAGGTGGTGGAAATTGTAGGAGGTAGGACCAGGTTGAAAGGAGGGGGTGCTTGGGACTATCAGGACTCTACCTTGTTCCCAGCTGTTTCCTCTGTCTCTCTGCTTTCTGGTCCTCACAAGGTGAGCAGCTCAACTCTCTCTGCCATGACGCTCTGCCTCATCACAGACTCATAGGATGGTACCAGAGACCACAGACCAAGACCTCTGAGATCTGCAGCCAATAAACCTTTCTTTGTTTAAGTTGATTTTCCCAGGTATTTGATCCCAGCAGTGAAAAACTAACACATTCACCAAAGAAAATGAGAGTGACAAATATGGAAATGGAGAAGGTCTTGAGTTCTGAGGCTTTGAATAGAAGTTGGAGATATTAGTATGAACTCAAGGTTATACATCATGTGTGTGCACACACATGCAGATGCATAATTCTGTTTCCCAGTGGTCTGCTGAGAAAGGCTTAGGAGCAATGACCTCTGTCCTCCACTTAAAAAACACCACCAGTCCAGAGCAAGGAAAGTACAACTTGTGTCTGGAATATCTTTTGGTGCCAGAAAGTAAGAAAGTGTTTAGAGAATGATTGGGACATATCAAAAGAGCAAAGAAGCCAACTTAAATAGCTTCTCACTAGGCAAGTCTTGGAAATTTGATCATTAATATAATGACAGTAACTGATTGTAACCCACTGATTAAAATAAGAATCCCCGAATCCATAGTGATGTACCAACAAAACATACATACCTACAAAAGAAGAGAAAGCTCACAATACAAAGCCAACTAATAAACATAAAAAGAACCATGGTCTTAAAAGTCATCATGTAGCTGCCATCATGGAAATAACTCATTCAGGCAAGAATCATTACTAGACACTAAACGAGAAATACAATCTTGAGCAATAGGATATCTACATAGTCTCAAAGTTCTGCCCACAAAATATTTACCAATTATAATTGAAAAAACACTAGTAACTTTTCAGTGGTGGAATCTGGCACACACCACCGAACCAAATACTCAAACATCATGAAGGAAGCCAGGCGTGGTGGCGCATGCTTATAATCCCAGCACTTGGGAAGCTGAGACAGGGGGATCGCAAGTTCGCGGCCAGCCTCAGCTTTTTAGTGAGGCCCTCTGCAACTTAGTGAGATCCTGTTTCAACATAAGGAATAAAAAATAGGCCTGGGAATGTGGCTCAGAGGTAGAATGTCCCTGGGTTCAATCTCCAGTACCGCAAAAAAAAAAAAATCATCAGGGATGGCACATGCCAACGTCGTGTGCCTTCTAACAGGATGCGCTGAGAAAGGCATATCCCCATCCTGTGGAATTCCTGCCAAAATGCAGAACCTGAATCTAATCATAAGGAAACATTCTACAGTACAGTTGGCCACACACCTCCAACCTGTCAGTGCTCGGAAATACAGAGAAAGATCGAGGACCAGTTCCAGGTTAAAGGAGACTAACCTGAATGCAGTGTGTGATCTGGAAGCTCATTGTTGTTGTTGCTATTTGTTTATTTTCTGTAAAAGTAGTTACGCCAGGCGTGGTGGCCCACACTTGTAATCCCAGTACAAAAAAAAAGTAGTTATTTGGCCAACTTGAAAACTATGTTTATATATTAGATAATAGTTATGTAGCAATGTAATTGATTATTGTATGTGGTTATATTAAAAAAGGTCCTTGATTTTAGGATATATACTCGAAGTATTTAGGGGTAAGTGTTATCATGTCTGCAACTTTCCATCTTTATGTTTTTGAGAATCTGGGTGAAAGGTATATGGGAATCCTTTGAATTCTTCTTGCAACTCAGGGTCTCGCTTCGCTGCTGAGGGCCTCACTAAGTTGCTGAGACTGGTCTCGAACCTGTAATCCTCCTGTCTCAGCCTCCCAAGTACTGGGAATACAGGCATGTACCACCTCTTCTTGAAACTTTAAGGCTGAAATTAGCCAAAATAAAATCTTTAAAGAGAAAAAACTGTACTATCCTCATGTGTTTTATCCCCCTATTACTTGTTGGGCAGTGATCACATGATGTCCCCTCTACTTTTGGGAAGTCCTTTTTTATGAGGTCTTGTTCCCATTTATGCTGTTAATAAAACTGAGAGTTTGGGTGGTGTGAGTGGTCTTTTGATTCTCCTAACTCTCAGATATAAAAAAAACATAGTTCCAATTGTGTTTAACATTTGCCAAATCCACCTCCACACACAGTAGCAGTTGTTATAGGTACATATGTTGCTTTCCTTATGTCATCTACCAAGGGGGCAGCAGGACTATGCTGTGGGACATTTGGATCAATTCAACCCTTTTGCATAAATCTACATAGAGTGAACTGGCGATTCTCAAGCACTCAAAGAACCATATGATCCGTCCACAGAAGCTAGAGGAGACCAAAATAGATATACTTGTACATTTTTAAGAATCTATATATTTGAAGATGAGTTTGTGCTCACTATATTTAAATCATGCTCATTCATTCATTCACAGAGCCTTATGGAAGAATTAGTATTTGCCAAGGTTTGTGGGCAAGTTCTATTTATTTCAAAGCTACATAAGGAAATGTCCCTCTTCTGGAATGGTATTTTCAGGAGAGAACAGTGTGATAAGTGCTCTAATTGAATCACATACTATGTGTTATGGAAAGACAAAGGAGAACACAACTAACCGTCCAATGGTTGGGGGTAGATTACAGAAGTACGAGTCAAAAAGCCATAAAGCATGCGTAAGCCAACCGCCTTTGCCAGACCCAATCCTTAACTCTCACCTGTGTCTTCCTGACCAGCCCTGGGCCTTAGATCCAATGCCGGCAGAACCCAGGGAAGGTGGGCACTGAGGTGGGGAGAAAGCGGACCATGGCAGCACATCTTCTGGCCTTCAACCTCCACCCTCCAAACTGCCTCCACTTTATTTCTCTAAAATATAGACTTGTGGCCGGGCGTGGTGGCGCACGCTTGTAATCCCAGTACTTTGGGAGGCAGAGACCGGAAGATCCGGGTTCACAGCCAGCCTCAGCTCTCTCTCTCTCTCTCTCCCTGTCTCTCTCTCTCTCTCTCTCTCCTTAGTGAGGCCCTCCACAACTTCGTGAGACCCAGTTTCAAAATAAAGCATAAAAAATAGGGCCGGGGGCATAGCGCGGAGGTAGAACGGCCCTGCATTCAATCCCCGGTACCGCAAAAAAAATAAAATAAAATATAGACTTGTCACATGATATTTCATTGTACAAAAATATTAGTGGTAAAATGTTGGAAACTGAACATGAATTTTAGCACATGATCTCTCATACTCTGTGTGTGTGTGTGTGTGTGTGTGTGTGTGTGCGCGCAACTGGACTGTAATTCTTTCAGTACAGTTTCAATACAATTCTTTCAATGCATCTAGGTACGAAGAGGCTGTGCTAATACGAGTTGGTTTAACAAAAGCATATTTATTGCTGCAACATTCCTAAGAGGAAGCACTCGTACCCCCTAAACATGCAGCCACAGAATGGTTAGATGGGTGCTAGCGAGTTCAACCAGGCATGGTGGCACACGCCTGTAATCCCAGTACTTTGGAGGCTGAGACAGGAGGATTCCAGGTTCAAAACCAGCCTCAGCAATTAAGTGAGATTCTCAGCAACCTAGTGAGACCTTGTTTCAAAAAAAAAAAAAAAAAGGAGGACGCAGGGATGTAGCTCAGAGACAGAATGCCTCTGAATTCAACCTCCAAGTCCACAAAAAAGGGGGAGGGTAGGTTTATATGCACTAACATAGAAGACTTTTCAAGATACATTGGCCAAGTGTACATGCAATTTTATTAGCATTACAATGGTAATGTAGTATGAATCTTGGTGTGCAAACTCAGATGTGCAAGAAATGTAACTTTTTTTTCTTGTAGTACTGGGGATTGAACCCAGGGGCATTCTACCTCCAAGCTACACCCCAACCCTATTTCTTATTCTTTCTTTCTTTATTTTTTTTTTTTTTTTTTTTTTTGCGGAACTGGGGATTGAACCCAGGGGCATTCTACCTCTGAGCTACACCCCCGGCCCTATTTTTTATACTTTATTTTGAGACCGGGTCTCATGAAGTTGCGAAGGACCTCACTAAGTAGCTGAGGCTGGCCGCGAACCCGGATCCTCCAGTCTCTGCCTCCTAAGTACTGGGATTACAAGCGTGTGCCACCACGCCCGGCTCTTATTCTTTATTTTTTGAAACAGGGTCTCACTAAGTTGCACAGGGCCTCACTAAGTAGATGAGGCTGGCCACGAACCTGCGATCCTCCTGTCTCAGCCTCCCAAGTACTGGGATTACAAGCGTGCACCACCACACCCAGCAAAATGTAACTTTTTAAAAATAATATACTATTTTCTGTTTAAATTCTATTTTTGTGTAGACAGCAATTCCTAAGGTTGCAGTTGAGTTCCCGGAAGGTTTCTGTTGGGTCAAAATGTGGACAGGAGACAATCCGTCCTCAGTTGTGCCATATGTCAGTGCTGGTGTCTTAAGGTCCATTCTCACTCTGTCTGGTCGCCCATCTCAGGATCAACAAGTCATTGCCGTGTTCTCCCCTTCCCCCAGTGTAGCCTTCCCTGCTTCTTCCATGCCCTTCCCAAGAGTTATTCCATGCATGGAAGGTTCTAGGAAATTCTGAGGCACCAGTGACACTAGACCTATACCACTGGCCTTTCCCCTTCTCCTGGGGCCTGAGGATCTACCTAACAAGCAGGCACAACTTCTCTACCTTTGAATTCCCTAAGCCTATTGAGTCCTGTCTCTACACTGCCAAGTTCACCTAAGTTGGGGAGAGGACACAGGACCTCATTTCTTAGGATGCACAAGGAAGCATGCTTCATACAGTTGTGTGGTTTGAACACTACACAAAAATATTTGCTTGGCTATAAGTAGAGCTGAAATCTAGAAAGCCAAGACCATTTGGCAGGGGTCTAAGACTGCTGGAAGAATGAGAGACCTTTGTCTTCACATAAATGTGTTGTCAACTCTCTAAGTCACTGCCCTGAGAAAGATCCACTTACCAGGGAACCTTACTGTAATTCCTCCCCTGAAATCAGATCTTTTTATAGTTTTTCAGAGAGAGGCAGTATAAGCTGCCCGGGGTCCTTCTTCCTCTTCACTCTCTCTTTCCATAAGAATTGAAATCTTTTTTATCCAGTCTTGAAAGCTGTAAGACTTGTGACATATACTTTTCCAAATCTCCTTTTATGTTCTGTTGTCTTTTTCTGTTCCCACAAGGGGTAGAAACTAAAAAGCTTGACACCAAAAAGTCGTCGACTCCTTTTTAAAGTTGGGTCATCTTTTTTCCACAACAAGGAATACAGAATGTGCTGGCTGATGGGACTGGTGAAAGGCCAGGACCACTAGGAAATGCAGAGGGAAAGCCTTACTATTTCAAACTGTCATTCTACCATTGCATAGGGTCATCTGGAAGGTTCCATGCTTGTCCAAGCTGTTAGTAGTTATTGCCCCCAAGGAGTGAAATGTGAAGATGAGACATCTTTTTTTTTTTTTTGCTATATAAATTTCTGCATTTGGATTGTTTTTACAAAGAGCTTGTGTGTCTTTTGCAATTTTCTTGAAAGGCAACTTGTTTTAAAACTAGAAAAAAAAATGCTCCATCCATGATCGCATTCAGAATAGTGACTTATTCAGAATAGTGACAGGTCTCCCCTGTCCTTGCTGTTTTATTGTAAACTTCTCTCTGGTAGAATTCAACTATTTTTAAGGTCTTGTTCATGATTTATATGATGACATTAGTATGAGTTGTGGAAATGACAGAATTAACTGATGGAAACAATATGGATTGAAATACACAGGATTTGTATAATTTGATATGGCTTACTTCCCAGGTGGAGCCACAGAGGGTTCCATAACTGAAATGCCCATTTCCCACTTCTTTGGCAGATGAAAAAAAAAACCAACACCTAATAGAAAAGAGTAAATCTCCGGAGGGTGGCCCAAAGAATGAGAGTCTGGGAGAACTGGGACAAAAGTTCCAGTCCTCTGGATTCCAGTCCAGTGTTCTTTCTCTTACAGAACACTCTCCACTGGGCTACTTCTCTGCCTGAGTGAATACAGAGTTCGGTGAGCTGAGGTGGATAGAAGTGAAAGAAGTACGGCAGATGGATGATTTCAGTATTATAGCATATGCTCATAGGCTCACAGTTATTTCTATAAAAGTTATTGCCAGCTATCCCCATGTAGGAAGAGATACCAAGAATAAATATCCTTACGCCCACCTGACCACTCTCCTGGTCTCCTGACGCAAAGGTGCAGGGCGGTGGCTGATTCCTGCAGCATGCTCAGCTCTGACAGCACTTGGTAATGGAGAGACAAGGATACATTGTTTGGAGCCAGAAGCTAATCTGTGGAAAATTCTTCTGATCGTCAAGTGTGTAAAGTTTTAATGGAGGATTTGGTTCTCATCAAGATCTAACCAAAACTGATGTTTTTTCCCAGTCAGGATTATAGTTGATAATGCACTATATACAATGATAAAAATCTCCATATTTATCATAATTTTATGGTAATTGTGAGAAACAACAGTACAACTACTAGTTTGAAGGGAAGAGACCCATTTTATATTAATAACAGAAAAGAGACCTATAACAATTTAACAACATGATTAAGAGGATTTCCCAATTTGATAGTAGTTATAAAATTTCACATGAAAATACCAATAATGATGGGGCTAAAATTTTGTGAACTATCGACATTTTAAAAATACATTCAGTCACTGGGTGTGGTGGTGCAAGCCTGTAATCCCAGTACTTGGGAGGCTGAGACAGGAGGATTCAAACTCAAAACCAGCCTCAGCAACTTAGTGAGACCCTGTTACAAAATAAAAAGGGCTGGAGGTATAGCTTGACAGTAGAATGCCTGAGTTCAATCCCTAGTACCAAATATAGATATATACTTAGTCAATAACACTAGACTAAATTATCTATTCTCTCTTCAGAACATCAAACAGATACTTAGCAAAGAGTATGTCAAACAGTATCAAAACAAGTATTCAAAAAGTAGTATAGAAGTATGACAGATAAGTACTTTAGAATTGATTTTTCTGGATTTTTTTCTATTTGTGACTTTGTAAACTTTTATAAACTTATAATTTGTGTGATTTTTGTATCTAATTATATATTTTTGAAAGAGAGCCTTTCAATAAGTCTTCAGGAAGACTTTAAACCAAGATTCATTCTGATGGCAAGCATAATTTAAGTTGTTTACCTCTACTAGATTTATTAATTGCTGCAATTTACCTGTTTCCCATCCTGTATCCTACTTCTTTTCCCCCTCATCTTTGGATGCAATATATTTAGATAATATACCCAGTCAGAAGAGATGGTTCTTTTTTCAATTTCCACAGTAGCCAGTATTTACCTCTGTCATACTTATCAGAATCTGTCCTTGATTATTTTACTCATCGAGTATGCCTTGACAATCAGTTATATGCTGGTTTCTGTACTGGGTCTCAGAACCACCTTTAGACCAGGCCTTAGTCAGTCCCCTGTATACTTTTTTAAACATACTTTTATTGGGACATTGTAATTATACATCATGATGAGGTTCAAAGTGATACAAACATACATGCCCCATCATTGGTGTGATTCCCTCTGGATCCTACCTGCTCCACCACCCTCCATACATGTTAGTGAGATTGGTAGTAATACCTTCATATATAGACATAGCATTATTTGAACTTTCTTTCATCGATTCTCCTTTCCCCCAATCCCCTTCCACTATTCTACTGGTCTCTCTCCTCATTTATCTGAAGTACTTTTTGTTTCCTATTTTCTCTCTAGCTTCCACAAATGAGAGAAAAGATACGACCCTTGACTTTCTGAGATTGGCTGACCTCACTTAATATTCTCTAGTTCCATCCATATTCCTACAAATGACATAATTTTGTTCTTTATGGCTATGTAAAACTCCATTGTGTGTATATACCACATTTTTTTTATCCATCCATCCGTTGAAGGACACCATAACTTTGCTATTGTGAATTGTGCTGCTATATACATAGATATATACATATATCACTATAGTATTCTGACTTTAATTCTTTTGGAAAGATATTGAGGAGTGGTATAGCTGGGTCATATGGTAATTCCATTCCTAATCTTTTGAGGAACCCCCATACTGATATCCATAGCAGTTGTACTAATCTACAGTGTATAAGTGTTCCTACTTCCTCACATCCTTGCCAGCATTTATTGTTGTTTGTATTTTGGGAGGAGGGGTACTGGGATTGGGCCCAGGGGCATTCTGCCTCCAAGCCATACTCCCAGTCCTATTTATTTATTTATTTATTTACTTTTAAACAGGGTCTCACTATATTGCTGAAAGTCTCACTAAGTTACTGAGGCTGGGCTTGAACCTGCAATCCCCCTGTCTAAGTCTCCCAAGTACTGGGATTATAGGCATGAGCAGTGGTACACCACCATGCACAGCTATTTTTTTTTTAATTTTGAAACAGGGTCTCACTAACCATGCCCGGTCTATTGTCTGTATTCTTGATGACTGCCTTTCTAACTGGAGTTAGATGGAGTTTTGATTTGCATTTCCCTGATTGTTAATAGTCCCCTATATTTTAAAAGGCCCTTTAACCACACCCCTGCAAATGGGCTGAGGGTCTGTGGGACAAAGGGGACATACTCACCCAGAGTCCTGGTCTCCTTTCCTCAATCACATTCTGGATGCCTACGACTTCAGAACCCCTTGCTTAAGTCCACACCAGTCTGCTTGCATGCAGCCTCTTTCTTTGCTCCTTCCTCCAAAGGGCTAATTGGTCTCAAGTGTGCTCACTCCTAGGGCAAAGGAGAAGCTGTTCTTTGGAGTGGCGATAGGAGAGAGAGCACAGAACCCAGCTGTGAAAGCTGGGGTGTCCAAACACATGAGCACATGACTCCACAAAGGTGAGAGCTATGGCGGGAAGAGAAAGGAGCAGCGTCCTGGCACCATTTCTATTCATGCGTTGAGCCCTGTGAATGTTAGTTTTGGGCCTGCCAGGACTGCAGTTGGATTTCTGTGTGTTGGTTTTATCCCAGGGTTTCCTAAACTTTCTCTGCAGTTACAATTTTTCAGTGTCTCTGTAATTATTTTCATGGCATAGCTGGGGCAAAAGAAATACCTAACTGTTCCATTTATCACATAATTTGATCCAAACAACTCAATAGAAGTAACCTATATTAGTTCTGACAGATGTCACTTTTTTCCCTCAAAAATGTAAAACATCCTGCAGTTTCCCTGTGAGTTTGCCATAGTGACCTGGGGTGCCTCATTGTGCAGTTTGAAAATCAGCATTTTATTCACTAAATTGTGAACTACTTTGAAAAATATGTTTGACCTCCTTCATCATGGCAAACTGTATTTTCCAAAGGTGACCGCGTTTCCAACACCACATGATTTTAATAAAACCCTATAGCTCCCTCAATGAGATAGGGATACTTTCCTTCTCCCTGAATTGGGAGGGACCAATGACTCCCTCATAATCAATAGACCACAGCAGCAATAACACTGTATGACTTTCAAGGACAATAAAGGTCATAAAGGTGATAGAGCAGGATGAAGATATAGCTCAGTGGCAGAGTGCCTGCCTAGCATGTGCAAGGACTTGGGTTCGATTCCCAGCACTGAAAAAAAAAACGCTTTTGCTACATAAAGGTGATATAGTTTCCTTGTTGTTGTCCTAGCATTTATTCTGAGCTGTGTAAACAGTCTAACTGCCCTGAAACCTCCATGCTCTGAGGAAGCCCAAGAAGTCACCCTCAGAGAAATCACATGTAGAGGCTCTGAACCTTCCTGCAGGAAGACAGAGCCCAGCTCTGTCAAGCTTCCTGCTGTACAGACACCCTAACCCATAATCACACATTGGAGCCCTTCCTGCATTCCTGTCTCACAGAATCTGTGATCATAATATAATGACTACTGTTATTTTAAGGCACCATTTTAGGATAGTTTGGTAGGCAGCAATAGCAACTGGAAAACTCACTTTTTTATTGTTTTGACAGCATAGTATTTTTAATATTTCTGAATGTCAATAAGCATTCATCAAATTGAGTTGAAATATGGAAAAAATCAAAGTACTAGGGATTAATCCAAACCTCAATGATGATTATAAGGAATAAATTACAAATGAATATGTTGAAAAGATGGTGACTTAAGTTACATGTACACTGACCCTAGAGCTGACCCTGGATATGAGGGTTTGTGTTTTCCAAGAGTTATAATAAATCCTCTAGATGAGTTTGTTTCCTTGCCTTTTGCTTTTGTTACCTCACAAGGGCAGGAGGAAAAACAAAAACCTCTACATGCTCATTTGCATACTCTGATATCATGAAGTCACTACAGGGGTCACATATGCTGAATTATCAATACCAGTTAATTGAGAATTTTAATTAGTCAACTCAGACTAAGCAAGGTACCAATATAATTGGTTAATTCCAAAGGCCATCTGTTCCCTATGTATTAGTATTATGTCATACATAGTCCAGCAGAGAGGAGAATTTGTCAAGTAGAAGCTATCTAAACATAAGTAAAAGGTAGATCTTTTGGAAATAAATGGAAGGGTTAGGGGAACAAATAGACTAGAGGTTGGGAAAAAAAGGAAAGAAAAAAAAGCCTATGAAGAAAGGAGACAAAAAATTTGCTGTGTAAAGAGAATCAAACTGAATTTAACCTTCACATCTGTTTGTTCCCAGTGTTGTTTTTCATTGGAGTAGAGGGAAGTAATTAAAATGCCATGTAGCTGCTTGCCTTGTCTGCATTTCTAGTCATAATTCAAACTCTTATGAATCTGCTCTCTGAAAGAAGTAGCTGATTATAGAAACAGAACAAAACCCCTTTGATCCCTCTTGTTATACAACTAGGTCATGAGAAGCAGAATTCCCAACGTAGTCTCAGTTTTGGATGACTCTTCATGGAAAGCTTGACTTCTGGAGATTTTGAAAGGAACAATGATGGAAACCAAGACAAAAGACTGAAAAAAACCAACTCTACAGACATTACCTAAAGGGACTTTTCTTGTTGTGATTATTTACTCTAACCACCATTATAATGGGCTTTTAAAAATTTTTTTTTCTCTAACCAACAGTGTCTAAAAGGTGGGATGATGAATATCAGGTGTGTGTAAAGATAGACAAATGGCCGAGTGTGGTGGCGCACAACTGTAATCTCAGTACTTGGGAGTCTGAGACCAGAGGACCACAGGTTTGAGGAGAGCCTCAGCAACATAGTGAGACTCTCAGCAACCTAGCAAGACCCTGTTTCAAAACAAAAAATAAAAAAGGGCTAGGGGTGTAGCTCAGGGTAGAATGCCCCTGGGTTCAATCACCAGTACCCCCACACACACACACACATACACAAAAAGATGATTTGGCTGTGTCATGCAAAAGCCCAAAACATCATGAATATCCTGAAAATTCAAAAAGGACAATATTTGTCAGTTTCTCATAAACGTCTACCTGTTTCTCTAGTGATTTTGTTATCTAAAGTACATAAATGTATCTGTCTTCTAGTCTGAGAACTTTATACTTTTGGAATTAGTTATGCCTCTTTGTAAAAGCAAAAACTCAACCAAAAGATTTTGTGGAGAATCTAGTATTCTATAACATATTTACTTGTAAATAATAAGATTAAGATAAGGATACATCAGTTCAGATTTTTCCCTTTATAAAAAACAGGCAATCAAATTAAACACTAGCTTAACAACAAAGCACTTAATGGCTCATATAACAGTGAAGTTCAGAGAGAGCGCTGATTTCAATGCAGGAACCTGGCTCTGTTTTTCTTTAGTTTTCTCGGTTTTGCTCTTCATATGTCACCCTTCGGCTTCCCTCATGGTTCCAAAAGGAGTATCCCAGGAAGGTGGGGTTCATGTGTTCACACTCACAGCTCTCCATCTGCTCACCAAACCAATCCTAGTTGCCTGGAAACTACCACACATACCTACATACATAAGCCTATAACATATCACAAGCAGGAGGGGAGGTTCTCTTTGGTTGGTTAATATCAATTCAGGGTCCACCCCTGGACAGAAGTCAGCTCACTCCCATCCAAAGCAATGGCTGCTACACAGTGGGGAACGGTGACACTCACTTCAGAAGAAAATATGGGGCTGGGGATATATCTGAGTGGTAGAGCGCTTGCTGAGCTCAGGGGTAGAGTGCTCGCCTTAGGTTCCATCCCCAGCGCCACAAGAACAAAAACACCAAAGAAAAGAAAATGTGAGTTTGCAAGGTAGGAGGAAAAGGAGTGATAATACGGGGAAGCATTATCATGTCCACTACAGGTAAATCTGTTCAATTATCACCGCAACTCTTATGTTTTCTAGGCAAATATAACTATGAAATAAGACTTTTGACAGAAAAAAAAATCATTACATTCCAAATTGTGTTTAGAAATACAATGCAAAAATAACCCATGAGTTTATTAGAAACAAGTTGATGAATCAAATTGCAAGGAATTCAAGTAAGGAAAATGGTTTGTGGTATTGGTTCTAACTCAGAGTGAGTGTGTGTGTGTGTGTGTGTGTGTGTGTGTGTGTGTGTGTTACTGGGGATTGAAGCCAGGGGCATTCTACCTCCAAACTATACCACCACTCCTATTTTATTTTAGTTTTTTTTTAAACAGGGTCTAACTAAGTTGAGGAGGGCCTCACTAAGTTCCTGAGGCTGGCTGCAAACCTGCGATCCTCCTATCTCAGCCTCCCACGTACTAGGATTATAAGCATGAGCCACCATACCAGCCTCAGCAAATATTAATTGAATACACATGTACCAGGTACTATGCTAAGTTGTGAACACTAAAGATTCTACAGTAATTCTAGCTTGAAAAAAAAAACTAGTGAGCAGAGGAAGAGTTGTGAGTGTGAACACATGAACCCCACCTTCCCAGGATACTCCTTTTGGAATCATGAGGGAATCCTAAGGGTGACATATGAAGGGCAAAACCCAGAAAATTGTAGAAAAACAGAGCCAGGTCCCTGCACTGTAGTCAGCGCTCCCTCTGAACTTCACTGTTAAATGAACAAGTAAGTGATTTTTTTTGTTGTTTTCTCTTAGACTTTTTTTCATTTAGACTTTTAGAAGTAATGGCATTTTTAATAAGAACATTAATTACTACTTTCCTGAATCACTAATGAGGCAAGGGCCTTGGGTTAGGAACTATGATCAAAATAAAATGAAATAAAAAATTTAGTCATATGTAATATATGTTAGCACTTAGTGACATGTAAATCTCAGATACTGTGCTATTTACTTGGAGGCTTAATTCTCTACTAAATCATTCCCCAGTGATAAGGTAGACTCTGATGAAAGGCCCCCAGATCTCATCATTCACTGTTTAATAAAACATTAGCTTGAGCTCAATATGGGATTGTTTCCTCATTACATAATACTGAGCAACTCAATTTCAGACCTCAGGGTGGCACTGAATATACAGCATGCAGAACTCATTGCAAAAATTAATATCTTTATAATTGAAGTAGCTCATATCACAAATTTCAGTCTAACAAAGAATAGCATGTATTTTACTCCTGAGTAGAAAATCTAGCAGATGTGTACACCAGACCAGCCAGCCATACAGCTGACTTTCGATCAGCAGTGAATTCAGCTGAGCTCCCGCCTCTCACCTTTGGTATTTCCATACTGCTCCCACACAGCCAGCCTCTGCCGGGATCTTCACTAAACAGCCTCCCACAAAGCAAGAGTGTGCAAGGATTAAGCAATTAATGTATGGAAGGGGCTATTAGAGGATCCTCTGAAAGATGCCCTTTGAAAAGCTTGTTCTTACTATGATGTCCTGGCTTTCTTATCCTTATCAAGACTGTTTCTATGAGGAAAAGCTACAGAAATGATAGATGGGACCACTTTTATTCAGCACAGTTACAGGTGGCAAAGTACCTCCGCAGGTGTCCCTGGGCAAAACTGACTGTATAAACCCGCGTTCTGTCAATCACTAAGCGCATGACTACAGTACTTTGTAGACCACGGATAATGTTAATTCCATCCTGTTTACAGTATACTTTGTACCAGGAAAGTTTAGGACCCCTTGCAAGCACCATGATTTGGCAAAACATGAAATGAAAGCTACACAAAGGAAAACTGAGGCATTGTAAAAAAAATTAAGACATTATTTTTATTAAACTATTAATCCATGTTCAACAGGTGCTACAAACTCCTATAAACAGACTACTTTTGTTGTCATTTAGGAAACAAAGGAAAAGGAAATTGATCTTTATTGAGTGTATACCAGGAACCATGTTCTGCTAGGAGTTTCACATTTAACATATTTGACCTTTAAAACCACTCAGTAAGGTATATTTTTTTCCATTGAGGAAACTAATAGAGAAAAATTAATATGGCTTAGCTAACATAGGTTACTAAATGACAGAGCCAAGAATTTAGCCCTGGTCTGCATGACTCCAAAGTTAATTGTCATTCCACTGTGCATATGAAGTAGAAGAACAAACACCAATCTAAAAGTGTCTTCTAGGATGTTATCCTTACCTTTGAAAGAACCAAAGAATCGCAGCTGACTTCCAAATGAGTTATTCTTAGCATACCCGTGAAGTTATCCCATACCATGCCAGCCTTCATTTCTCCTTTCCACCCCTGAATTGTGGAGTACACTATACAATTTAGCATTTGGTTATTCACAGGAAGTATCCATTTTAAAATGGTACCTAATTACATGTACCCACTGCCAATCACATGCACAACCCACCTCCCCTTTCCAACATCACTGGGGCCTCTAAAGTCACTATAATAGTAGGAATTCCAAAAAGAAAGAAAACCAATGGATTCATTGGTAAAAATAGAAAAAAATATTTGGGAAAAAAAGGAATGCCTTAAGATACCTTGTATGGGCATCTAACACATATGGGCATCTAATACAAAAAGCTGACCCTCAATTTAAAAAATGTTACCACGTGTAGACTAAAATACTAAAAGATTTAATATTCTGTAGAATTCCAAAGTATCTTAAAGCATGAGTCATGAAATTCACCCTTGCCTTACTATTCATTAAAATCCATTGTTTGAAATTTTTAACAATTAAAATAGTGAAGCCCAGCATGGTGACACACATCTGTAATCCCAGTACTTGGGAGGCTGAGACAGGAGGATCACAGGTTCAAGGCCAGCCTCAGCAACTTAGGCCCTCAGCAACTTAGTGAGACCCTGTTTCAAAATAAAAAGTAAAATAGGGCTTAGGGTGTAGTTCAGAGGTAGAAAAGGAACAAATAAATGGAATCCAATAGAGTCTATAAGCAGACCCGATTATACACATGGATATGGTATATAGTGAAGTGAGCACTGAAGTGAGTTTAAAAATAATGCCTGTGTATCAACAGTTGATTCTAAGACAATTTAATGAACCATTTGAAGGAGCAGCTGCTTAATGAGGGCAGGAATTTGGCCTGTGTCATATACCACTTATTCTCCAGACAAAAGCATGCTATCTTGTACATTGCAGGCATCCGGTTAGCGTTTTGTTGAATGAATAGATGAAAATTCACACCTACATACAAAATATGCTGAAATAAATTCTAGATTGAATAAAGTGTTGTAAGTGGGATAAAAATAAAAACTGACAAAATAAAAAGTAAGAAAATTACATATGCACATCAAAAAGTACATATATAAGATTTAAAAGAAAATTACCAACCAAAATAAATGTATATGACAAACATTAAGTGCCTTGATTTAAAATAAGTACTTTTAACATACTAATCAAAAGACAATGGTTTCAAGAAAAAACAAAATTATATCAATAGTGCAAAAAGTACAAATAGCCAATTAGACTATGAAAGGATTTTTCTAACATTATTAATAATAAAAACTAAAATTAAGATAATGGATATAATTTCACCTATCAGTTGATGACTATCAGACTATCCAGGGTTGGTGATGATTCAGGGAAATGAGTACTCTCACACAGTCACACACATTGCTGGCAGGAATATAAATTGGTCTACGTATAGTGAAAGATAATTTGGCATAAAATATCAGAAGCATTTAAAATGTGAATATCATTTGATCGACTGATTCCATTTCTAATAAGTAAACTAAAAATAATCTAAAACATGCACTTTTTTGACCAAATGCTTATTTCAGCATAGAAAAATAAGGAAACATTTAAAAGTCCAATAATAAGGAATAGTTAAGTAAATTTATGATACATTCATGCCAAGAATTGCCACACCATCAGACAAAAATGTTGTTATGGAAGAATATTTAATAAAACGGAGGGAGATTCAGGTTTCATATTTAGGTTTAAAATCAGATTAAAAGCAGTAGTAGGCAAAATAACCTCATGGGTTTTTTTTATTTTATTTATTTGTTTGTTTTGTGATAGTGGGCATTCTACCTCCAAGTTACACCCCCAGCCCTATTTTATATTTATTTTGAAGCAAGGTTTCACTAGGTTGATGAGTCTCACTACTTGCTGAGTATTAACAGTGATTATCTTTGGATGTTAGGTTTAAATGAAAATTTAAATATTTTTATCATTGATAATAGAATTTACTTATTTTTCTTCAATCAACATATATTGTTACAATAATATAAAAGTAATTTTAAAAGGTTTTAAAATTTATTTATTTTTTTTGGTGGTACTGAAAATTGAGCCCAGGGGTATGCTATCTTTAAGTTACACTGCCAGCCCTAATTTTTTTTTTCCCCATGAAACAGTCTCACTAAGTTGCCCAAGCTGGCCTCAAACCTGTAATCCTCCTATCTCATCCTCCCAAGAACTGGGATTACAGGCATGTGACACTGCATCTGGCTTTTAATTTTGATTAAAAAATTTTTTTCAGGGAATTTAGCGTGTTGTGGTGGTGTACACCTGTAATCCCAGTACTCGAGAGCTGAGACAAGAGGATTGCACGTATGAGAATGGTCTCAGCAAGTAGCAAGACTCTTGACAGCCTAGCAAGACCCTGTTTCAAAACAAAAAATAAAATAGGGCTGTGGTTGTAGTTCAGAGATAGAATGTCTCTGGGTTCAATCCCCAGTACCACACACACACACAAAACAAAAACAAAAATAAAAGTAATAAACCTAAGGAACTTGGTCCCCTCATTTTCAGGATTAGTCATCTGTATCAGTGCCTTTGCATAGATCAAACATTACTAAGCACTTGACATGCACTATTTTATCTATTCTTTCCCTATTGTTAGGGATCAATAACTCTACTGAGTAAGAACCCAGTTTCAGAAAAAATGGCGTGCTAGAGGTGATGCAGTAGTGACAAAGCTGGGTATGTCTGACTCTCCTGGCATCTGATGCCAAAGCTTATGTTATTTTGGTTTGTTTTGATACTGGAGATTGAACCCAGGGGCGCTCTACCTCCAAGCTACACTCCCCCCCCCCACCCTTCTTATTTGTTGTTTTGAAACAGGGTCTTGCTAGGTTGCTGAGAGTCTATGTTGCTGAGGCTGGTCTCGAACCTGCAATCCTCCTGCCTTAGCCTCCCAAGTACTGGGATCACAAGCATGTTCCACCATGCTCAGCTCAAAGCTTATGGTTTGAATCACAAACTTTCCTAGGGCTTGTGATGGAGAAGTTAGGCTTCTTAAGGGTAGACCCAGAAAACTAACTGCAAGGTAACACAGTTTTTTTGAGAAAATGTTTTGGCATGCCAAATAACACACTTGTAAATGGTCTTTGGGAAACTAATTTTTCTTTGTTTATCACGTCTACCTGTTTGCCCTGTGTCTGTGCCCCAAGTACTTTTGTTTTGTTTTAGGCACTGGGGATTGAACCTAGGGGCATTCTACCTCTGAGCTACACACCCATTCCTTTTTTTAATTTTATAAGCTGTGAAGGTTTTGGGTTTTGTTGTTGTTTGTGGTGTTGGGGATCAAACCCAGGGCCTCAAACATGCTAGGCAAGCTCTCTACCACTGAGCTACACCCCCCACCTTATTTTTTATTTTGAAACAGTCTCACTCAGTTGCTGATGCTGGCCTCGAACTTGCAATCCCCATTTCGGCTTCCCAAGTACTGGGGTTACTTTGTGTACTATTCTTGAAGGCAATGTCCAGTTGGGTAGGAGCACTGGCTCAGAATTAGATTCCCTGGATCAAACATGATTTTGCTCCATAAGAACGTTGGACAATTAAACTTCACTGGGTCTGATTTCTCAGCAGTAAAATAATGATTATACGTACCTGGAGGAGTTCTGCGAGGATTAAATAAATTAATCCATGCAGTGTGTGTGGATTAAATAAGTGTCAGACGCAGAGCAATCATGGGATAAATGGTAGCTACTATGATCATTATCAATGTATTCTCTGGATGTTTTATTCCCCAGGGCAAGAATTGCAGGTTGCACAGCTTCTGAAGGCCCCACAGAGCTCACTAGATGATTAATCAATAGGATTAAAGCTGGGAATAAAGTAATTTCTGAAGGAAAGTTCTCAGGGCTGCAAATTAGCCTCTCTGGTTTGACTAGAGTGCTCTCCTGTTAACCTTTATTGACTAATAAAAGCTTTATTCTGACCTAATCTGCCATGGAGTGAGTGGCAGAAAGTCACAGCTTCAAGTCTGTTTTGCATTTCCTTATTAAGCATCACTTCTGCTGACTGGTTAAATAGTCAATATTTAAGTGTAAGTAACTTTCATTTCAACAAGGCCTTTCAGGAAAAGGATATAACCTTGTGTGTCTAAAATTAGTTAAATAACATGTGAGTTGTAAAATATTCAAGGAAGTATTTATGAGACTCTCTAGAATGATAACTGTAACCTCTTTCTTTCAGCAAGAAAGCAGAAGGAAAAAATCACGGCTCAATCTTTCACCCAAAGTATTTAATCTAGATAAATCCAGAGATAGTTAGCAATGTTCCTGTACAATGTGTTACTTTGAAGCTAATGAAGCTGAAAATCTCACTTTAGAAAGTTTTGTTAATCGCTGAGTGCGTAACCATGTTCTGATTTTAATTATGACTTGAAAGATTTCAAAATAAATCTGTAAATACTGACGTGCAAGTCCTGGCATAATTATGTGAGTATTCCACAGAGCAGGTAGTGAACAGGATTTTGTTTTTTGTTTGTTCATTTATTTCATAAAAAGCAAAACATATGAGGCAAACCCAAAGAACCCAAGGCCCGAGCCCACAGTCTCACCTGACAATGCTCATCTGTGTTAATCAGCTTTTCACCACTGTAACAAATACTGACAGAAACAACTTAGATGGAGGAAAGGTTTGTTTGGCTCACAGTTTTGGAAGCCCAGAGCTATGACCATGTCCATGGTGACTTGGCCCTATTGCTTTGGGCCTGTTGTGGCACAGCTTATCATGGCAGGAGTCCATGGAAGATCAGGACTATTCACCTCATAGCAGCAGCCAGGAAACAAAAATAGAGACAGAAAGAAGCCAGGGCTCCAATATCCCTTCAAGGGCATGCCACCCAAAGACCTAATTTCCTTCTACTAGGTCCCATCTCCTAAAGGTACCACCACCTCCCAATCGCACCAAAGTTGGGGACCAAGCCTTTCACACATGGCCTATGAGAAACATTCAATATTCAAACTGTAGCATCTTCTAATGACAACATAGAAACAATGAGTATCAAAAGTCCCATTTCCTGAGACAAATTATCCTGAAATTTTTCTCTTACTGTAAAGTTTTCAATTCGAATTAGTGACAACAACTAGAACAAGAAAGAAACTTGACTAGATTGAACAAGTATATCTAATGAATTATAGCTCCGAACATGTTACTTCTCTCTAAAACCTCCAATGGATCTCAAACGATTTCAAGATGCCCAGCTGAGACAGCCAGCTCCTCCAAGATTTGCCTCCAGCCTAACACATTTTCTCAAGGCAATTCTCTCCCCTCCACCACTTTCCTTCCATCTCCCTCATTCCAGCTAAGGACCACCCGTCTTTCCCCAAGGATCACTTGCACTCTTTAGCGTCTCTGACTTTGCAGATGTTGGTCCCTCTCCAAGGTCTATTTAAAACTGTAGCTCTGTTGTACATCTTTCAAGGCCCTGCTGAAACGACACTTTTTCCTTAACCCCATGGTAGCACCAAAGGATAGATATGGGATTAGATACCCCCTTCCCATCATGTTTAAGAGCACAATAAATATAATATCTAAATAAAAGTAGTGTGTTTGTTATATAAATGGAGCTTGAAAACAAAAAGTCTTGAGCGACCCTTCCCCTTCAAACGAGATTGCTTTCCTTAATCCTATACAAAAATTTTGGAGTTGCCACTGCTGAAATCTCCTGTTAAAAATGAATCTTTCCTTTTGTGTGTGTGTGTGTGTGTGCCTACAGCATATAGTTTTCTGTTTACTTTGGCCTTGACTACATCCCATTTTATATAATGGTTGTTTGTTTAGACTCCCATATTTTCCCTGCTATTTCCAGAGAGCAGGAATTGGATCTTGTTCACCGTATCTCACACACACTGCTTAGCAGGGAACATTGCTCAAAGTAGGTGTTCAATATTTGAGCAGCCTGCAAATGAGAATGAACACATTAAGAGAGGCACCGTCTGAAAAAAAATCAAGCAATGATTAATGCAAGTCAGTCTTGTTGCTTTCAAGTACACACAGTAACAGTTCTGTCAATGATCTCTGCCCATAATCCCTTTGGTTTCATTTTTAGGTCATTTCTTTTTCACACACGCAGTGATATTTATTTAGTTACCACTAGGATATTCTCAAACTAAATTTTAAAATCAGAACAAAGTGTTTTATTGTTAAAATTAAAATATGGACATTCTTTTCCCAATTCACACTCCAAAAAAAATAAATATGGTTAGAACTTTTAAATTTCTTTCCACCATTTGTTATCCCAACTAGAATCTATGTACACAAGTATATAGTTAATTTAGCAATATGTCATGGGTTAATATAAACAGGGCCCGAGTTTTCAGGTGTTCTATCTGAACACCAGAGAGAATCACTCCCCAACCCTCTAGCATAACAATCGTATTCCCATTATACCAAGAGGTACAAAATACTAAAGTCTGTTTTTCTAAGGGTTAGCATTTTTAAAACTGCATGAAGAAACTTTCTTAAAACATAGACAACAGCATGGACAGAAGTAAGGTATTATAGTTTCTAAAATGAACTAAAGTATAGTGAATGAAATTTGCAAAAACCAATACCCCCAAACATATAAATTCTATAAATTCGAATGGTGTTTAACTACAAAATGCAGCATTTTCGTCTCTGATTTGAGCTACTGGCCTATACCAGATATTACCACAGCCTTTTATATACAAGCAACTAAGTCATGACAATTATAATGCCTTTAACTATTTTGTGTCTTTTATATCTGTACATACACTTCTATTTGTAGATAGATATATACATCTATGTCTGCATTTATGTTTGTATTCTATTTTCTATTCACATTTTATCTTCTATTTTCAGACTCTGTTAATATTCCTGTTGAGGCTGTTATTCTAGTAAAATCCAGATGGCCAGCTTGACAAGTAAATCCTACAGTACTGTGAGTTTTGATTCATAATTCAATAACTTCCTAGACTAAAACTGCTATGGAAACATACAGTGTACCTTTCTTACATATTCAAGGCACAGTGGACTACCCTTCTCCATGGTATAGCTGCGCTTGGTGGCTCTCTGTTAAGTAGCATGACATTCCATTTCCAAAGAGTGTGTTGCAATGGTAAATATCATAACCACTCAACCAACTGTTATTTTCTTTGAAGTATTTATTTCCTAGAAATGGAACAAGCTATTATGTAAGACCAAAATCTGTCTCTAAAACAAAATGTTTAGTGCAATATTCCCAAAGCATCATTTTATTAAATTATTTTGAAAAACAATTAAAAACACAAACTTCTGTGCTTTGCCTTTCAACCAATACATACCAAAAATTGGTCAAATTCTTAACTGGTAGAATAAATTTAGCCCTGTCTAAGGGGAAAAAAGCTTGCTATTTTTTATGATTCTTGTATAGTTTGTATTTCAATAGGTTTACAAATCACAAAGGTCCAAAAATAGCCTGTATTTCTTCCACAGTAAGTCTAAATTAGCAAGTTCTTATTTCCAATCTATTAAATTTTTATTTTTTCCACAAAGTCAACTACCAATTTAAAAATAAGACGAGAGTATAAATGTGCACATTTCTAATAAAAATTCAATAAAATTCTTAAGAAAATATAGGTAATCATTTGCATTCTATGGACAAATAATTTTAGTCCTAAGTTTCTTCCACAATCCTTGATATTTCAAAAATATCAAGCCTTTCCATTTCTTTTACTTTCATCAAGTAATGCCAACCAAGCATATTCAGAAAACTTGGATTAAATTTTTTTTTCTGAAACTGAAAGCAGATACTTTCTTAAAGAGAGCCCATCTTTTATTCAGAACACTATGAGACATTGGTCCTATTAATGTCAATTAATTAATCTTGACAGTTTAGTGGGTGGCTTATTCAGTTATTAGAAGACAAACTATTGTCTTCATTTATTCATCCTGTAAATGTTATTTTTCATGTTATAGTAGTAATACTTGTAAGAGAATTTTAGACAAAGAAAATAATTGGGGTTTTTGTTGTTGTTGTTGTTAGATTGTGAGTGTGTGTGTGTGTGTGTGTGTGTGTGTGAGAGAGAGAGAGAGAGAGAGAGAGAGAGAGAGAGAGAGATACTGGGAATTGAACCCAGAGGCATTATTCCTCTGAGCTACACTCCTAGCCCTATTTTATTCTTATTTTGAAACAGGGTCTCACTAGGTTGATGAGAGTCTCACTACTTGCTGAGGCTTGTCCTTGAACCTATGATCCTCCTGTCTCAGCCTCCCTGGGATTACAGGTATGTGCCACCACACCTGGCTGAAAATAATTGTTTTTAAAAATTAAAATAAACGTGTAGAGTCTGTGACCACAGCAATCATGCCATTCTTTTAGAATTTAGTGACTAGGAAAAGTTTTTCTTTAAAAAAAATACTACATGCTCCTACTTTTGTGACTATAAAACTTAGAAAATTCACTATGTTTCTTTTCTGACTTGGCTGCCAAGAAGCTCAGGGCCAAACTAAGGGCTCATCCAAAGCAAATGCTTTCCTCTTCATACTTAAGAATAGTCTCTTCATCTCTTCATGGCCTTTTAATTCATGTTTATTTATTTCCTATTTTGTTATTCCAATGTATCTATACTATATTTATGGAAAAAAGCAGAGAATCCATTAATTTTAGCACAAAATTTATCCCAAGTCATTTATTATGTACCCACTATATGCCAGGCATTATTCTAGAGAATGAGGATATAGTTACCTGAAATCATTTTCATGAGAGAAACAAATGTGTTTCTCTGTATCCTTAAAAGAGAGGGGAAATATCTGCCAATCAAACCAACTTCAAGAATATGGAAATTAATTTACTTAAGTGTAAGGACAAAATTTATACTTTATTCTTATTTTATTATTTTTGGGGGGTATGGGGAAGGGGACAGGGAGGGAACCGGGGGAAAGCCCACCAAGTACTGTGTACATGTATGTCACTATCACTGTGTACATTATGATGTGAGACTATAATGTACCAATAACAGTGCATTAAAAAGACCTAAGAATATGGAAATTTAAAGACTTTCTTAAAAGAAAAGCCTGCCAACATTAATTTAACCCCCAGGAAGAGTTCAGCTAATACACTGAGTGTCGATATCTTGGAGTGTTGCTTACTGGGTTACAGAAAACTGGTTACATGCTATACAACCCTCTTCTCAAGGGTCCTGCAATAAAACCAGTCTTCATCTTTGGGTACGTGCAAAGTGCTAATAATGCCATGAAATAAAAGCTTTTAAATAAATTGTGCTTAATAACAGAGATCAACTTAAACAGTGCAACTTCCAGGAAAGGGAATTTTGGATCTTGGATTTCCTCCCTTGGAGCCTCTGAGGTAACTAGTAAGTAGCACCTGCTGGGGCAAGCCAAGAAATCTGATGCACATTGTGTGGCTGAGCAGGCAAGAATAATTGCTAATGGGTAAAGCAGCTCCCTTTTAGAGACGCCTTCAAGGTTGGTGGGCCTAAATGTACTCTTGCTTTCAGCTTTGTCTTGCTTTACTGCCTTGCAAATTTGTGTCACACAGTCAACGGAGGTTGGCTCGCCTGCTGCCAGCCTGGTGGTGGGAAAGGTATCGAAATTTACTAGGATCTTGCCCTTGGCCCCCACTCTGCAGAGGCAGCATTCTCACACATTGTAAGTGGCCAACTCACAATAGCCTTGCAGTCCAGGAAGACAGGATGACAAGGCTGCCCACGGATATACATGTGCTTATCACCTGCCTGAGCAACTGCACATCGACTAGCACTTGTCAGGGGGACCTGCTTGTCTTCCCTTCTCAAGAGAGAAAGTCATGCAAATAATCACAATATTTCAAAAGAGGCAAAATATTGGACTTCTCGAGTTGAACTATGTGCATGTAGGCTGAAGACAAACATAAAGGTCTGGAACCAAACTGCTCTTATTTCAGTTCTGAAAAACTAAGTTTTGACATTTTAAAAAGTGGCATCATGTCTTGATGACTCGCTGAGCCAACCAGACACTGGGGTAGCTGATGTTTTTTTTTAAGTAATTGCAAGCTGTGTCTCAAAGGATTTAGAGAAGCAACACATACCAAAGTGTGACAACTGATCTTAAAAACCTAGAGGGCTCTAATGAAGAAAAATGCAGACCAAGAAGAATAAAAAGATCCCTGACTGGTTCCCAAAATGCTGCAAGGAAAATTTGAGAATTACAGCAAAGCAATTAGTTTGTGCAGCAGATTAAAATTTCATTAGTTTGTGCAACAAAATTCAAAACTTGTGGGACAAGATAAGACTTGGTCAAGATAGTCAAATGTATCAATATAGGTGTAAAAACTAATTTTGTAATAGATGGGCAGGGGAAGAGTAGTCAGAAAGTAACATTGAATCTGATATTTCCAGATCTCTGCATTGGACTTCTTTCTCAGGTCACTAAGCGAGTTAAAACACGTAAAAAAAAAAAAAAAACATGAGCAAGATGACCAATTTTGGGAAGGCAACTGGATCTCCCCTCCTCTATTCTCTTTAGATCTGTCCTCCTGAGTTTTCTTTCCCAAGGACATTTCATTTTCTTTCCCAAGGAGTACCCCCATATCTATCAGTCTAATTATCTTATTATTCAAATCTTTCAAAAAGAAAGACCTGCAGTTTGCTCCGGGCGCAGACATCTTTTCTTCTGCTCCTGTTCTTAGTAAGCCTTCAACTTACTTTCCTTGAAAAGGATGTCACAGAGGGGCAATGAGGCTTAAAGTCCCGCGGCTCCCTCATTCTCACTCTTTTCTTTCTCTCTGCTTACACCACCCCTACAACTCTCCACTCCACCCCCCACCTCCAATCCGGGACAGTTTTTAAAGCCTACTGGGGGGGGGGGCATGTAAAAAGTTTCCTCCTCTTTTTCTCTAACCCAAGACAGAGGGACCCCGGGACAGACAAGGCAGCGGACAGGCAAATGAGATACTTGAGGGGAATAAAAGATCTCATGGAAAAATCGCTCTAATTGGGATTAAGTGTTTTAAAGATAAATGAGCAAATTCTTTGGAAGTGTTCAAAATGCTATGGCTTTTGCCCTATGCATTCTTCTTGTTTTAACAGGCATGCAAGGCTCTTACTACGTACTGGGCACTATTTTAAACTCTTTAAAAATATGACCCTCTTTGCTTAAAAAAAAATTTTTAACCGACATTAAATCCGTGTGCTCTCCAAAGTTCCTGCTATATTTTTCTTTACGACACGGTACAGCGGTTGTCTTCAAAGACAAATATGGAAAAACTTTAACCAATTGCTACTTTATTGCAGACAAACCATTTCCCTCTGCAATTTATCGCAATCATTATAATTAAATACACTAGTATAGTGAAAAAAAACCTCTTAGGGTTTTTTTTTTTTCCAATGAGGATTTCAGGGTTTCCCTCAGGCGTTTGGAAGCGCCCGCTAATTTGCTCGCGTGGCAAACGTTAATTGCACTTGTAGGCACTGGCTTTCAGAAACACGCGCAGCCTTCACCCAGCGCTGTGAAGGTGGAGTTCGCCACGGCCTGGCTGCGGCGCGTTCACCTGGGACTTGGGGTACAGTGGCCACCCGCGCTCGGGCTAGGGAGGTGGGGAGGGAACCCGCGCGTCGGGCTCACCCTCAGATGGGCTGCGGGGACTCAGCCCCGGCGGCGTCGGCGTGTCCGCCTGCTCTGCTCCGCGCAGTGAAGAGGCCCGGAGTCCCAGGCCCGACACCCGCCCCGAGGCTGACAGCCAGCCGAGCAGGAGAGCCCCCGCCACCCGCGGTCCGCCACGGACCCCATCCCGCCCCTGCCGGCCGTGTGACCTGCCCAGGGTTAGGTTTCAGAAGTCGGGATGGAAGTCTCGGGTTTCTGTTCACACGGTTATCGAAGGCACCGCGGAGGCGACTGCACAAAGGGGACCAGGGCGTGTAGGGAAGGAGTTTTGTGTTTTAATGAGGGTTTATCACTCTGGCTGCAGGTCCTCGGCGTTGGCCCGGGGCTTTCCCGCTCTCCCTCGGAGCAGTCCCCGCCTAGGTCAAGTCTTTTCGTGTCCTCTCTTTCCCTCTTCTCCCCGCCCACTGGTCTTTTGTGGGGAGTGTCAGAAGGGTACTCTAGGAGGTCCCCAGAAAGACAGGGATCCGTACAAGGCGGAGGGTTGCGGTGATTGAAAGATGCCCCTTTCTCAAATCCTTTTTCCCCGCAATCCGGCACCGAGCTGTCCTGGCGCTACGCGTGGAGTCTCCCACTGGACCCCCACCCACCCGCCGCCCGCTGGGGGCTGCTGCACCACGCGGGCAAGCGCACCCCGGCTTCCAGGCTCCGCGGCGCTTGCCCTGTGGTCTCTAGGGCACCTCGGCGTGGCCGGTTCAAAAATCCCACAGAACGTGGAGCAGCTTAAAAACATGGTTTGAACACTAGAACTAGAGCTTTAGACAACCCACGTTGCCCAATGCACTAAGCACTACGGGACCCGAATTGGGACTTTAGAAAACAAATGCAATTTCCCAGCACGAATCTTCACGTCTCGGATTTTAATAAGCTCTGCGGCCGCGACTGCACACAAGCCAGGGGAGATTGGAGAAGTGAGGCACTTATTTGGATCATCCAAGCCCGAGAAACTCGAACTTGAAAACCTACAAGTGAGTCCTGAAATCCCCTCTTCATGCCTAGCACGCTAGTAGACCGTTCCGCCCACGGTCTACTCAGCGGGGTCTACCGAGCATAGTCCCCGTGGCCGGAGACAAA
>PVJS01004143.1:35754-70976 GCA_004027185.1 Glis glis
TTTTCAAAAAAAAAAAAAAAAAACCCCGAGGGCAAATGCAAGCGCTCGGGTCAGCCAGTCAGCAGTTTTGGTCCAGACCAGGGACAGGCGAGCGGGGCGGTTCGGTTCAAGCACGGCGCCTCCCGACGTCACACACGCTTGTCCACACTCAGCCACGCGCTCGGGGTTATTCTTTAAACACAGGACTGAAACTCCCCAGGAGAGAACCGCGGGGCGCGAGGGAGGGCCGAAATCCGAGGTCCAGAGCCCGCCCCGGCCGCTCCGCGCCCGCGCGCCTCACTAGCTGGAATTAGGCAGCCCGCGCCGCGGCTCCCGGCGGCCTCTCCCAGCCCGCGCGCAGCTCCGCGTCCCAGGTGCGCGGCCGCGTTCCCACGCCTCCGTCGCAGCCTCGCAGCGGGCATTGGCGAGCGCGTCCCCGCCCCTCTGCCTCAGCCAATAGCGGGCCACGCCGGCCCCGAGGAGGCGTGGCCGGCGGGCGGCCAGGGCGGTGGAGCGGGAGCGGCGGCCCCGCCCGCGCGGGGGGCGTGGCCTGCGCCGGCTCTTGCGGCCGTGCAGGGTTGCGGCGTGGGAAAGAGCCGCGAGGAGCCGACCGCGCCGCCGCCGGAGCCTCGCCCGCGGAGGCCAGGGAGGGAGGGAGGGAGGGCCGGAGGAGGAGGCCGGCGGGGAGGACGCCATCAGCATCGGTGGCTCGGGCCGGGCTTCGCCGCGATGAAGCGCCCTTGCGAGGAGACGACCTCGGAGAGCGACATGGACGAGACCATAGACGTGGGGAGCGAGAACAATTACTCCGGGTGAGCCCGGGCTGGGCGGGAGCTGCCAAACCTGCAGGGTGTCGGGGAGCGCTGGGCGCGAGCGGCTTCTTGGAAACCCCGAGGCTCCTCTCTGCAAAGTGCTGGTGGAGAGGAGAAAGTTTTGCCCCAGAAACTTTGAGTAGTGGGCGCTCGCGGAACGTGAGCTGGGGTGGGGCGAGGGCTGTGGGTTTTCTCTCTAGGGGTGGGGCGGGGAGGACCCGGGACGCGACCCGAGGGGAGAGCGCAGGAGTCGGCGAGGGAGGGTCCCCGGCTGTCAGCGTTGGGCGCGCGGATAGGCACGTCCCGGCGACGGGCGACGCCCCCGCCACTGTATTTGGGGGCATTTCCAAAATAGGTCAGGAGAAAAAGGAAAACAATTTGATTTTTTATTTTTAGAGAAGCTTTCTTTTTGGAGAAATTAAAGCCATCTGCGAAGCCTAGATTACGTGCAGGTTTGAGCTGTGCAGGTTGACCGTGTGTGATTTGACTATCGCGCCGAGTGAGTGACAGATGTAAGGATCGGATCGGACATCATTCCTTTGACTGCTTGTTCTAAAGTCTGGAAAAGATCGGCGTCGTGATCACAGAAGCCAGACCTCCACTTTCCTGTGACAGAGGGAGATTACCGAGGCATTTTAGAGCCAAGGCGGGTCAAATGATAATTGCTTCTAATTGGCATCCCCAGAAGCACCTTAATTATTTATCTGCAGCTGTCACTCAAAAGAGTGAAATTCTTCCTGCCTTTGGAAAACGGGGTTTTCTTTCACATTCTTGTTCTAAAATGTGCAAACCAAAGCCTGAAAGCAGCAAGAGCAAGATACTTATATGAAACATTAACAGAGTATCTAATTGTTAGTGTCGTTGTGTCGTCTTTAAAAAGGAGGTCTGAAAACCGGAAGATGTCACGTGAAAGATGAAACCAGTAGAGAAGGGGTGAGAATGAAGGGGATAGTTGATTCAGAAATAAGATCCAGAAGTGAGAAGGTGAGGTAATAGAAACCTGGTGTGTGCAGCATTTCTAAAATGAAAGAGAACAAATAACAGGACCTGGAGAATTTGAGACTATAAGGAAACATAGTATTCATGAATTATGAAAAGAAAGAGACAACTGGAAAGGAGTGTTAAAAGTTATGGGACCAAATTGTTTGAATTTTCAATATAAAGATACCTTTTCATTAACAAACTCAAGGTGGATTGCAGCTTCTAGAGATTTAAGCTTAGTCTGAAGGCTGAGGGACACCTATGGTTTCATTTTCAAAGTAAAGCATTTACCTAGTACTCAATCTAATTTTAATTTCCCTATCAGTGGCATATTTAATTTAGGATATTCTTTTAGAACTTTAGTATGCAAAACATCAAACTTGTCATTTTTTCCTGTTAATAAGATACGACTAATCAAAGTTTTGGAATAGTAACTTTTTTGTATTTTAAAGGTTGCACCTAGGTGTTTCATATGGTCCTTATTTTTTAAAGTGATATTACTTCGTTCAATGTGAAAGGAGGGAGGAGGAGAGATGCTATTAAAGGAAATTATTAACTTTTAAGAAATATATGAGTGGAACTAGGAAATACTAATAACTGACTTCCCACCCTAATTGCCCATAATTATTTCACTGGGAGATTCAATTAAAAGTTTAGGGACATTTTTGCTAATGGAATTCACATCTGGATCTCACATAATTTTTAAGGCATAATTTCTATCTAAAACGATACAGAAGAACTGAAAGCAAAGTCTATTAAGAGTGAAGCAAGAACTGAGAATAAAATAACACAGACATGAACTGTGTAATTACTCTGAATGGGTGCCACGAAGTACCCAGAAGAAACAATTGTTATGTTAATCCAGCACCTGACTTACTCTTCCTATTTCATAGGCAAAGTACTAGCTCTGTGATTAGATCAAATTCTCCAACAACAACATCTCAGATTATGGCAAGAAAGAAAAGGAGAGGGGTATGTGATTTTTTTTCTTTTCGTTTCATGTAATCCAGCCTAATGTGTAACAGTTGTGTTTTTCCATTATGAGTAATTTTATCATTTATGTATTCATAAACTTTTGTCGTTTTGCTTTCTTTGGGATAGATTATAGAGAAAAGGCGCCGGGATCGGATAAATAACAGTTTATCTGAGTTAAGACGACTGGTGCCAACTGCTTTTGAAAAACAAGTAAGCTTCCCCCCACCCCCAAAAGCTCAAAGAATCTGATTCTCTCATCTGGGAATGTGGGTTCTTGTTAAACCTCATTAAAATAATGGTGTATGTGCCCTGATCTGGCACAGAGAAGCTATTTCAATAAAATGCTTTGTTGTGGCAAACTATTAAAAACATAATCCATCATGAAGTTGAAAAACATTTCCATTCTTTAGCTTATTTTCCCCTTAAGGGTAACAGTGTTCATGCTTTCTCTGTTCTTTCTGTGAATACCAGTAGTGGTTTTGTTTAAAACTATGCTGTATGTAGTATTCTGTATTCTTCAAAAAAAGAAAGAAAGAAAGAAAGAAAGAAAGAAAGAAAGAAAGAAAATGTGAAATATTGTTTTTTCTCAAACTGTTAAAAATTATATTTTTAATTAAAAAATAAAGCCTAGGATTAGCATCCTTAGTTCTACTCCGTAAATAATAATACTAATACAATTAGTATACCAGGCCACTTGCTTTCATTTTTAATCCCTGGGTTAGTAGAATGATATTTGATTTGGGGTGTATTTTGAAAGTTTGGTAGAAATCAATAATTAGTCATAAATGCCCCTTTTCAGAGTTTTAAATATTCCTTTTCAAGAAAGGATTTTGCACACGTAGGAAAACAGAAATCCCAATGTTTAAATCTTCCTTTGTGGTTTTGGAAAGGCTGTGTTTCTTCTTCTGCCGTAGTGGCTAATGGCACAGATTCCTAAGAGCATCTTTCAAAGGTTGTGGCAGCATGTCCTTGTTGAAAATATTTTCAATTGAATTCCAAATAGGGTACAAGACAGCAGTTGTTTGTTTATTCCATTTTTGTTTACTTCATGAATCTGTAAACATTATAAAACAAACGCTACAAAGCCCCTGGAGATTGTCCAGGAACCGCACTTTTAGTTATTAGTCACTTTCACTGAAAGACTTGTACATCTTCTTGGAAAAGTTGAACATTGACAAAAGCACGATATGTTATCAATTATATATTTTTAAAACAAAAAAGCCACCCAATTTATATGCAGAGACTGTCTTTAATAAGCTAAATATACTAGAAATTTATACTTTTCATTACTAACATTTTCAGTGACAACAGGTTACCAATGAAAATGTCAATAACGAATGATGTTTTCTAATATTTTAGTACTGGCATGTCTAAGTTATGAAGAGCAGACACTTTGGTGTTTTTTTTTCTTGATATGTTAGATTTTTTTTCTTAAATGTTGACTTAAAACAAACCTTAAGAACAAACCTCAGTTGTTTGGCAGTTAGTTACCATAAACACAAGCATTCCCATTTCTAGGGCTTGGCGACCAACGCTAGTGAGCTGGCCCTGTCACAACATGATTAGAAGAGTGTTCTTTAGAGCAGCTAAATAACTCTGGCACTCTCACCATGGACTGGGTGCTGATCATTCTCACAAAGCAGAGAAACCTGGAATAAACTTTAGAATCCTTTAAAAAAGAAACAGGCTGGTTTAATTATTTAGCTCTTCCAGGAAATTAGAAGCCACCCACAGCCCTCTGAGACAGTTTGAGGTAGTACATTTGTATTTCAGTTGGTTTCCAAAGGCTGCTTTCTTTAAAAAAAAAAAGGGGATATAAAAATATATTTCTAAGACAGTTTTATTAAGAACTGTTTCTAAAGGTTCAAAAAAATTTTTACACATATTGGTGCTTCCTAAATAAGTTGTAAAGTCTATCTTTTTGTTTGTGATCTTGGAATTCACAGTGACACCTGCTGGTAACTATGAGGGGAGAAAGAAAACTTTAGAAGTCTTTTTTTCTTTTTGGTTCTGCTTATTGGTGGCCTTCTATGAATTACCAGAAGGTCTTACTAAAAATTCCTATTTTTGAATAATCTTCTTTTAACAATAATTTGCTAAAATCCTATCTTTTTATCTTCCAGAGTTGGTATTCAACTGATCTAGATTTCAACATTATATGAATATTGAATGTACCCTAATAAAATATGTTATTAACCAAGGGTAGAGATTGAACACAAAGTTTAAGATTTTTGCAATTGTAATTATTTCTGTGGAGCAATCTTAGGAATATAATTATGCAAATGGTTAAAAATAATTTATTTTATGCCTTCTTTTGGTCTTTAAAATTTAAAATGGCAAATAGCTGTCATTAGGTATGACATAGTAATTAATTAGTGTTTTCATGTGAAATTGGGAAAGAATTCAGATTTTCCTGTGAAGATACTAAGCTTAGAATAGTCTAGTGAAATGGAAAATTGAAACCACGATATTAAATTTAGTATATAATGTTCCAAGTTAATTTCTATAGGACTAAGGAGATTTTATTATTTGTTCACAAAGGGATCTGCAAAGTTAGAAAAAGCTGAAATATTGCAAATGACGGTGGATCATTTGAAGATGCTTCAGGCAACGGGGGGGAAAGGTAAGTAGGTGGCTTCAATTTTTATCCCCTTTATCCCTTTCTCTTTTCATCCTATCCCTCCAATATTGTAAGGAAGTCATAGTTGAACAGTTCTTTAACAAGCTGAGATAGGCGGCCCCAGATTAAAGCCGTGGAAATCAATGCTAATGGCAGGATTGAACTCGTGGGAAAGAACTTCTGTAACAAAAGAAGCACTTGACCCTGGGCTTGTGTTTGCTTTCATAATACTGTGGGAGTAAAGCTTCATTCACACCAGCCTGGTCAGAGATTTGTTTGGGATTTAAGAAGCGCATGCTGGAATCTGTACAGAAAGACAAAACAAACACACAAACATCCAAACATAAACAGGTTAGAAGCAATCTTTTCTTCTTCTTCTTTTCTTTCTTTCATTAAATCAAGGCCAGGACTCAAAATAATTTAGCTATTTCATTAGGAGTGACTCTAGAATTATTTTCATTGTTGTTTTCAGATTTTGGTTGATCTTGGCTTTAGAACAAACAGAACATTTGAAGTGCAGCTAGTAAATCTCTGTACTAGAAACCATTAACAGAGCAAACTCACTTCTGGGAGAACAGACAGGAGTAGGTTACTCTGGGCCCAGTGCTCTAGAGAGATGTCCTCTGTACTAGACAGTCCTTTAGGGAGGAATTATGTAGGGGTTGGAGATCCTCGTTTCATTCTAAAAATAGACTTAAGATACTAAAAGCTGCAATATCCATTCATATATCACTATCCCACTTCCCCCTACATCACTCAGACTTTATTTTGACCTTTTGTAGCTTTTTCACTCTTTGATATTCATTTCAACCGGGAATATTATTCAATATATTTAACAATTGAATAGGAAGAGGGTACCACAAGGAGTTAAGTGTTGCAACCAAGTACTGAAGGCCTCCTGTGCTCAGCACTAACCTTTTACTGTTAGCCTGAGTCCTCATTCAGGGCAGGGCAATGGAGGGAAGCCGCTTTTTACCAATTAGAGAATTAGTAGAACATCAGCCTTGACCTTAACCACTTTTACCTATGTCAGATAGAGGGTGATCATTGTTTAGGAAGCTGCCCACATATTAGGATTTACCGCAGGCCACACCTTCCCAAGGAACTGTCCTAAATGACTAAAAAGTAGTCTAGGATACAAACATTCTTATAAAATAGAGAAAAGAATATATTAAATAATAGAAGCCAGTGGTCCGGTCCAGCTTGGCTACCGCCTTGCCTTTGACCCAAGACAGAAGTGATCTACTGCTCTTTGAGGGCGACACTAGCAGCATGAGCTGGAACTTGTGCCATATACAATCCCCTCCAGCATCATGACTCTGTCTCTACACCTGCTACCTTGCGATGTTGGAGACTGGATGTATCATGGTGCAAGAGAAGCTGTATGATTACTCTGCCTCCTTTGGCACTATTAGCCCAGAGGCTAAGAATTATCAGGGTTTCAAATATTTGGCATCACTTGTCGTTCTAAAGAGTAATATTGTTCTTTGGCTTCATAATAAAATCTGAGTTTCATGTTGGTTGCTGTTCTTGGCTACCTGACAGTCCTAAAATTCATCCCGGAATAGTTCGTGATCAGACATTTCCAAGCAGGCACCATGTGAGTCACCTGACTGCCGGGTTCTTAGAGAGGTCATGGAACAGGAGAATGGGTGGGTCTTGAAGAAGGGGGACTGGCACTTTGGGCTCCGATGGTCGAGACTCCCAACTGCCTCATAGTGCGGTAGTGAAGGGCATGGACTCTGTAGCTGGGTTGCCTCATTCTGACTCCTGGCTCTGCCATTTATATGCTCTGTGACTTAGGGTGCATTACGAATCCTTTCTGAGCCCCAGTTTCATCATCTGTAAAATGAACACAGTGACTGTGTCCATCTCACAAGGTTGTTGTGAGTTAATTCACTTAAAGCCCATAGAATCATACTGGCACAGAGCAAGTGGCCACGTGCCCTGTTGGTAGCCCAAGATCCATTCACAGGAGACAGCTGCTCATCATTTCCCTCTGCATTCAACAATGGGATAGAAATGACATGATTAATATTCCTTAAGATGCAACAGAAGACTCAACCATATACAGCAACATATTTGGCAAACCACAAATGTCACTTACTTTATGACCACTGATGAAAAAGTTTAGAAACTCCTGGGGTTCCAATTCTGTTCGATCATTCTTTATAGTCTGTCTTGGTATTACAGTAGTTTCTGGAGGAGATTTGGTAGAGTAACCTAAATCCCTCTGAGTTTCTAGATTCTGTCTTTAATCATTACCTCCCTCCTTCTCTCACAGAAGTCACAAGTTTGTAAAGCCCTACAGAGAACCCTGAGTACTGAAATGGGGAATCTTTCCACAGAGGCATCATCTTCAGGAACAGCTTTCCTTCCTAGTCCCAGGGGCTTCCTTGCTAACTGTGCCAAAGTCCTGGGTAATAGCTAGTTTGGCTGTTGATCTTCAGTTTTCCATGTTTCATGCTTTTCTCTTGTATTGGCTTTGTACTGTTCTTTCAGTTTTAATAGTTGATATAATGTCCCCAAACATCTTTTTGGGACTTCCAGATTTCTATTGGAATTCTAGCTCTAAGTCATTTTTTTTTTTGTACTGGGCATTGAACCCAGGGATGTTCTACCTCTGAGCCACATCCCCCAAGCACTTTTTATTTTTTATTTTGAAACAGGGTGTCACTAAGTTGCTGAGGGCCTCACTGAGTTGCTGAGGCTGATATTAAACCTGAAATCTTCCTGTCTCAGCCTCCTTGGTACTGTTAAGACTCAAATATGTGACTATTGTTTCCCAATGTGCTTCGATTACAGGTTAAGATAGTCTAATTTTTAATAGGTGATAAGTAAAATAGGTAACACTTTGATCTGCAAAAGCATAAAAGATTATATAGTAAAGGCTTTAGATGAAAATAATCCTTGAATGTGCTATTTTTCATTCATATACACATTCATCTAAAATGTGAGGAGACTAAACTTTTAATCATAAAGTTACTTAAAAAGAAGTTGCAAGTGAAAAAGACTAAAAAGGATACATTTTGACATACTAGAGGTCACTTATTCAAAGGTGCCATTTTCCCAAATATCTATGATCATAGTGCCCTAAATACCATTTTCTATTCTAATGTATTATCTCAGGATTAAAAAGGACTCCAATCAAGGGGACCCTGCTTCAGTCATATATGTGTGTGGGGGGGTGTCATACATATACACTGATAAAATTAATATATGATATTTTTCTTGGGTGAATGTTAGAAAAAAGTAAGCTAACTAATGAAGGAGATACATATTTGAACTTCAGGAAAACCAGGAGTTATAGTATAGTAATCTCAAGTCACTAGAGCACCCTTGTGTTACCTGACAGAAAAATAAGATCATCAAATTAGTAACTGAATGTTTTTTTTAAAAAATCTCACTTTGTTTTCATTTAATTTCTTTCAAAGTAATGACAAGATGCTTTCCCTTAGTTGATTTAAAAAAAAACATTGTGAGTCAAGAAGCACTTATGAATTTATTGATATTCTAGCACATCTCTAAAGAAAGTCCTCAAGCCGCTAATTTGCACTTTATGTCTCTGTTAAAATGCCAAGAAAATGACGTTTCAGATAAGTCCTGTAATTTCCAACTCTTATGACAGTGACAGAGAGACCTTTTTGTATGAAAAAAGTTTGCGGGGGAATGTCATTATCCCACAGTGCTAAAAGAGAGACTTTTTTTTCTGGAAATATTTGGAACAGGGATGTTCTTAATTTTTTCCCACTGTGATATCTACTTTCAAGAACAACTGTCGCAGACTGCATTGCCAGAACCGTCACACATGCGAGTTGCAAAGTGCACTTTCTCCACTTCTGCAGAAATTAAAATCATAAATAGCTGGCAGTGTTTTCAGAAAGGATTATCATCCTACTTACATCTTCTAAAGGGCAAAGTGGAACTCATGTCACCTCGTGTCACTGGAACTGTATCGTTTTTCTCCCCCCTCTCTCCCTGCCTCTTTTTCCCCACTCTCCTCAAATCCTCTTTTAGGCTACTTTGACGCCCATGCCCTTGCCATGGACTTCATGAGCATCGGATTCCGAGAGTGCTTGACGGAAGTGGCCCGGTACCTGAGCTCGGTGGAAGGCCTGGACTCCTCCGACCCACTGCGCGTGCGCCTGGTCTCTCATCTCAGCACTTGCGCCTCCCAGCGGGAGGCAGCTGCCATGACATCCTCGATGGCCCATCACCATCACCCCCTGCATCCGCATCACTGGGCCGCCGCCTTCCACCACCTTCCCGCAGCCCTGCTCCAACCCAACGGACTCCACGCCTCGGAGTCGACCCCCTGTCGCCTCTCCACAGCCTCAGAAGTGCCTCCCGCCCACGGCTCTGCTCTCCTCACCGCCACGTTTGCCCATGCAGATTCTGCCCTTCGAATGCCATCGACGGGCAGCGTCGCCCCTTGCGTGCCTCCTCTCTCCACCTCTCTCCTGTCCCTCTCGGCCACTGTGCATGCGGCAGCCGCAGCAGCCACCGCAGCCGCGCACAGCTTCCCCCTGTCCTTCGCGGGGGCGTTCCCCATGCTCCCCCCAAACGCAGCGGCAGCAGTGGCAGCAGCGACAGCCATCAGCCCGCCCTTATCGGTGTCAGCCACGTCCAGTCCCCAGCAGACGAGCAACGGAACAAACAGTAAACCTTACCGACCCTGGGGGACAGAAGTCGGAGCCTTTTAAGTTATCCTTGAACTTCTTGCAATAGTGACTGAATGTCCTTCATTTCAGAGTCAGCCTAACACCTCTGCACCCTGAAGGTAGCCATACAGATGCCTACAGCTCCACAAAGGAACAATAAAGCTATTTGAGACACAAACCTCACGAGTGGAAATGTGGTATTATCTTTTTTTCTTTTTTTGTGTGTGGTTTAAGGCAGCTTGGTAACTGACATCAGCAACTTTTGAAAACTTCACACTTGGTTTCCATTAAATGTTTCCTGGAAAATATATGGACTGTACCATCCAGCAGTGCATCTGTACATCTGAATTGGGCAAGAAAAATGTCATGACTGAAATTCTCTTGAAGCTAGATGGGAGGGGAAAAAATTCCGTGTTAAGTGCCTGAGCTAAGGAAGGTTTTCTTCTGAACATGTAACTTTGCACAAGAAGAGCATAGATATTAGGTTTAAAAAGGAAAGGAACAGAAGTCTTGCATTAAGCTTCAGACACATAATACAATGCCAGAATAGAGTACTCTGTTGAAAACAACAGGTTTTTATTAGTCAAAAAGATTGCTGAAAATGATTTTCAAGTTGAAAGACCTAGTTTTATCTTAGTTTGCTTTCTTTGTACAGACTTGCCAAGCGGTGACATTTAGTAGTGCATTGGGATAAGCAATTATTCCATCAGTATCCAGATTAACAAGCATTTCTGCTCTGCCTGCAAGCCCCCAGGCACTTTTTTTAGGTGGTTCAAAATATGGTGCTTCTTTATATAAACCTTACATTTACACAGTGCATCTAGAAGCAGTTGCCTGCTGTTTGCCCACCAGAGGTTGATTCATGCCAACTTGAAAACTCCGATTTGCAAAAGTTTGGATTAATTTATTGTTTCATTTGGACTATTTTTATATATTTATCCTCTTCATTTTCTCCAGATACCATGTAACATCCACTCTTGTCACCTTTTTGGGAGATGTTGCATTTCTAGAGGTGATGAAACAAATCGCATTGGGAAGAGAAAAGCCACAATTTTTATTTTATTTAATTTTTTGTCAAGTAAGTAATTGCATTTGATCCCAAATCAAGATGAATGTATGCAATGGGATGTACATAAATTATTTTTTCCATGCCTAGACTAGTGCTACATAATGGGGTTTTGGTTTTGTTCTTTGATTTTGTTTAATGACAAAATAATCTCTTAATACATTGAAATTGAGCACGTGAGATTTTATATTTGAAAGAGAAAGGCACAGCATGTATTATTATGCACTTCATTTCTCTGCTGTGTGGAGAAAGCAATAAACATTATGAGAATGTTAAACATTATGCAAAATTATACTTTTAAATATTTGTTTTAAAATTACCATACCTAGTCTTTTTCGCATTACTTTGTAACCTTTTTCTATGCAAAAGTCTACATATCACTAATTAAATGAAGTCCTTTTTGACTATTTTCATGTGGATGAGTTGCTTTTCAGAATGGAAATTGATGAGAATTTCAAGAGAGGGCTTTGCTAACAATTTAAGCCATGGTTTTGCTCTAGTTCAGAATCATTTAACTGATATAATTCACAGCTCACTTGAAAATAGCATTTATATGAGCTTGTAAGTCAATTAAGTGTAGGCAGGTGAGACACTTGGAGGCAAGAAGTGATCAGTTTCCTCTGCCCTTTTTTCTTAACCATGATTCTTGAAAAAGTGCAAATACAAGACTTCTGAATGAGAAAATATCAAGTATGGATAATAAGATTAAGTGTGTAATACAAATACATTTTGAAACTCAAACATTTGTGGATTATAAAGCATCACATACCTACATAATAGGCATATGCAATCATCCTGATGTTAAATACTCTGTACACCTATCAAAATTTCCTCTGTGGTTGTGGAAATTTTGTGGGCATTGTCCCCTGTTTGCTGATGCCTAAATTAAGTATATCTTACTTTTAAGTTCCAGAAGACTTTGAACCAAGCAACATGAAAAGAATGAAAAAGGAAGTTCTTATCTTGCATATCAATATGCTCAAAGGAAAAAGCAGGAGAACTTTAACAGTATTTTGGTTTTGAAAAATCAAGTGTATAACTAGGTGTGGTGGCACACGCCTGTAATCCCAGTACTTGGGAGGCTGAGACATAAGGTTCACAACTTCGAAGCCAGCCTCAGCAACTTAGTGAGGCTCTCAGCAACCTAGTGAGACCATATTTCCAAATAAAAAATAAAATTGGTCTGGGGGTAGAATCACTCAGAGGTAGAATGCCCCTGGGTTTAATCCCCACGATCACACACTCACACACACACACACACACACACACACACATCAAGCATATAGTTTTTTTTCTGTCAGCCCTGTGGTTCTTACATCTTCAGATAGCTCTCTCATGGAATTCAGTAGCAAATAATAAGATGGATTTAGTAGTATTTGAAGTCTTTTTATTTTTATTTTTTGCAGTGCTGTGGATTAAACTCAGGGCCCCTGCACACGCTAGGTAAGCAGTCTACCACTGAGCTATATTCCCAGCCCTGGAGTTAGTTTTTTAATCATAGTTTATGAACAATAGGTATAAAATTAATTTTAAGATCTAAAAGTTGATTCTATGTCTATTGTAATGTCAGCATTTAGAGGACTTCTTTTCCTTTATTCAAATGTAAACTGCTTTAGAGATCAAGAACTTTTTAAAAACTTGGAATCAGTATTTCAGGATAAATCCCCTTTTTCCTTCCCTCATTTTTCTTTTTTCCCTCTTACTGTTTTTCTTCTCAGTTATATATGGGTTTTTGTTTTTCAATTGAGTGGATTAAATATTTGCAAACCAACTAGCCATTTAGTTGATAAGTCAGTGTCCCTAAACATAATCATTTTCAGTAATTTTCAATAGTTTCACACTATTGGTCCATTATCAGTGTTTCACATCATCCATTTTTAAATCATATTCATTATTTATACTAACTAGACCAAAGAGTTTGCCATCTCTAATCCAAGTGTTTTGTGAAGAGGTTTACCAGCTTTAAGTGTGGTAATTTTCCCATTTGTTACCAAAATAGAAAAGGGATTATGCCCTTTAAAAATGTTTTCAGGAAAAAGAGTTTGGGGGTTCAATTTATTGGTGCAAAAGTTAGTCCCAGAATTTTTAGGGTTCATTTTGTTTGTATAAAGTTAATCCCAAAATTAACTAAAAGGGTTTTTAGTAGGATAAAAAGAAAAGTGAATAATTTCAGAAATTTGAGTTCCCCCAACCATTAAAAGCTGTGTGCATTTCCAACTAGAACACAGCTTTGTATTTTACATCAGGAAGTCAGAAAGTATTTATTGAGTAACTACTATGTGCCCAGCACTGTTCTGTATATGTCAGGTTTTGAGTAGTATGTAGGAGAATGTGAAAGTACCATCCTACTGTCCGACATTGATAGGTATTGCTGCTTTCCTAGCTATTCACAGGGACCCTCAAAAGAAGGAGTCATGCTGAGAGTAAAGAAAGGTGGCCCATGCATGTAATCCTAGTGCTTGGGAGGCTGAGACAGGAGGATCGCAGAGTCAGGGCCAGCCTTAGCAACGTAGTGAGACTTTCAGAAACCTAGCAAGACTGTGTTTCAAAATGAAAAATAAAAAGAGCTGGGGGTGTAGCTCAGAGGTAGAATGCCCCTGGGTTCAATCCCCAGTAAGAAGAAGGAGAGGGAGAAGGAGGTAGGAAGGAAAGGAGGGAGGGGAAGGAGGAAGGGAGTGGATGAGTTTCTGGGAGCTAGTGGGGGAGGATTTTTGCTCTTCTTAAGATCTTTTGCAATACTTTGGAGGCTAAAACAGGAGGATTACAGGTTTGAGACAAGCTTCAGGAACTTAGGAAGACCCTATTTCAAAATAAAAAATAAAATTGGCTGGGGGTGTAGCTCAGAGACAGTGTTCTTGGGTTCAGCCCCCAGTACTACACACACACAAAATATCTTTTACTATTATAAATATGATATTGCCTATTGTGTGTAGAAATCTGAGGGATTTTTAAAAGTAATGTTGAATCAAAAATGTTAAAATATTAACTGTCTCATTTCCATATGTACAATATTAATGAAGTCCTTTGGATTATATTATATACTTGACTTGTTCTTTGAGCCCATAATTAAGTTATCATAAAGTAAGACTAATCATCTTAGATGACATCATTACAGAGAAATATGATTTTGTTTTATTTTTGTGGTACTGAGGATGGAACCTAGGGGCATTCTACCTCCAAGCTACACCCCCGGCCTGATTTTATTCTTTTATTTTGAAACAGGGTCTCACTAAGTTGCTGAGGCTGGCTGCAAACCCAGATCCTCCTATCTCAGCCTCCCAAGTACTGGGATTAAAAGAGTGCACCACCATGCCCGGCTGAAATATTATTTTAGAATTCTATATTCTCATAAGTTGAAGGCCCCACTGTTTGCAAGATATCCTGTTGGCTTAAAATAAATTGTGTGTGTGTGTATGTGTGTGTGTGTGTGTGTGTGTGTGTGTGTATGTGTGTATGTGTGTGTTTTGCTGGGTATTGAAGCCAGAGGTATTCTACTCTATGCTACACCCCCCAGCCCTAATTTATTTATTTATTAATTCGTTCATTCACTCATTTATTTACTTATTTATTCATTCATTCATTCATTCATTGGAAACAGGGTCTCACTAAATTGCCTAGAGCCTTGCTAAATTGCTGAGACTGGCCTTAAACCTATAATCATCCTGTCTCAGCCTCCCAAGTACTGGGATTACAGACATGCACCACCACACCCAACTTTAAAATTAATATTTTTTTTTTTTGCAGTACCAGGGATTGAACCCAGGGGCGTTCTACCTCCACGCTACACCCCTGGCCCTATTTTTTATACTTTATTTTGAAACCAGGTCTCACGAAGTTGCGGAGGGCCTAAGTAGAGAGAGAGAAAGAGAGAGAGCTGAGGCTGGCTGCGAACCTGGATCCTCTGGTCTCCACCTCCCAAAGTACTGGGATTACAAGCGTGCACCACCACGCCTGGCTAAAATTAATTTTTAAGAAAAAAAACCATTACAACCTAACTTTACACTTTGATCATTTTATCAGAATGTAAAAATGAAAATTCATCATAGATTTTAGGCAACACATTCACACAATATTACACTTGTGATGAATGCAATTTTAGAAATCCATGGCTAGAGGTGCACGTAGATTAAAATGTGGCTAGTTTGGTTTACCTTTAAAGTATCTCATTAGAATAGGGTCCTAGTTAAATCAAAGAATCTACATTGACTTTGTAAGCTTAATGATCTAAGGATAGATTTTTTTAAGCTTTTCATTCTTTTTATTTTAATCTTTTTTATACTTTTATTGGTATATTATAGTCTCACATCATATGCAGTTCATAGTGATAGTGGCATACATGCCCACAGCACTTGGTGGGCTTCCCCCCCGGCTCCCTCCCCACTCCCCTTCTCCATATAGGATATTGAGATTGACATTGGACTTCTGATATATGTACATAATGTCAGTGGAAGTGATTCCTTCCTTGATCCTCCCTGCCCCACCTTCCCCTAGACCACCTCCCTGGCTCCACTGGAGTTTCTCCTCCATTATCTGAAGTCTCTCTGGTCTAGTTGTCCTGCTGCATTTTACTGAACAATGGCGTCCAGCTTCCTCTTACAATTCTTTTAAGATCTAAGCAGTGAGTGAGGTTGCGAATATTTCAACAATTCCAACAAAGCATTACAACAAACTTGACATCATAAACTGTGACTATAGCTCATATTCTTTGAAAGGATAAGTCTTTGAACTTCAATGGGAGATATTAAAAAGAAGAAAAGCCCCTGAGCCTACATAGACAATGTGGAGTGAGAAGCCAGAGCGCGTGGGAAGTGGTTCTTCTCACTTAGGCACCAGGTGGTGCTTTTTCCAACAACTCCCTCACTTCAAAAGAAAGGAAAAGAATGAAACCGTCAGGGAATGAGGTCCTCTGCTATAAAACACAACCAGCACCCACTGTAAGACACCACTACAAAAGAGAGGTACTGATGGCTAATCCTGTTTGGTTATTTTTTATGCTAAGCCCCAGGCTAAGTGTCTGGAATCTGTTTTGTCATTTAAATAAGTGACTGTCCTAAACCAGCCATGGTGGCACACACTTGTAATCCCAGTACTTGGGAGGCTGAGACAGGAGGATCACAGGTTCAAGGCCAGCCTCAGCTACTTAGTGAGGCCCTCCGCAACTTAGTGAGACCCTGTTTCAAAAGAAAGAATAAAAAATAGGGCTGGGAGTGTAGCTCAGAGGTAGAATGCCCCTGGGTTCAATCCCCAGTACCTCAAAAAAAAATGGCAAAAAATTAAGACAAGTCGCTAAGCAAATTGAGTTTGGAAAAAACATCCCCATTCTTCCATTGAATGTAAAAGATAAGATGATTTTTTTTCTTTTTAGGAAAAATGTTGCATTATTCTGAATGTTTATGCATTCCAGGTTCATCATGTCATAAAACAACATTCTTCATTTGGCCTATGCTGACCTGCTCAGTAACCCATTCATTTAAACAATTCTCATTATCAGAAAAGGCTTAAACTAACCTAAACCCTTCAACCTATAGTTTAAAATTCTGTCTATAGCAGTAAACAGTTAATATGTGTGTGATTTTTCAAAATTCTTATGCCCAGAGACATTTTTATATGCTTCTAAGTTTTCAGCCTTCTATAAACTAAATATTCGGGTTCCTTGACCTCTGTTATTCTGTCAATTTGTGAGAATGAAGAGATTAGTTCTTTTCAAATAGTGTATACATGCAATATGCAGTATAAGCAGCCGGGTATAATCCCAGTACTTGGGAGGCTGAGACAGGAGGATCGCAGATTCGAAGTGAGCCTCAGCAACTTACTGAGGCCCTCCACAACTTAGTGAGATCCTGCTTCCAAATAAAAAATAAAATAGGGCTGGGGATATAGCTGGGAGGTAGAAGGCCTCTGGGTTCTACCCCCAGTACCACACACACACACACACACACACACACACACACACACACACACAACCGCAGTATAAGCATTTTTTAGGAAATGTAAAGAAGTTGAATCACTTGGGCAGGGTGACTCAAATCTCTTGCATCCAGTTTGCACTGTAATAGTTTTGATTTTTTCCTAACAGTGAAAACAAAGTTACATTTTCTCATGTGGAAGAAGTATTTTGCAAAGAATGACTATTATTCATAATGTTTTACTTGTAAAAGTGTGGTGATAAGTGTATAATTGCTTTTATACTCCTAAAACAACTGAGCTATTTGAGTTAACCCCTCCTTTCCTGATTATAAGTTATCAAGCTGAATATTATTTACCATACTGCAAAACTCTGCTTCCTGGATCTTTCACACTTCTTTTCCAACCTTTCCCCCTAATTATAGAGAACCTTAAGACTTTCTTTTCTTTTGTCACCAAAACAGTCTGACCAATGGGAGCTGTGTGTAGCTGTTATGTAGACTTTGTCCTGAGCCAGGCTCTTGGCTTCTGCAGCCAGCTGCTTTTTAGGCTTCTTTGGGAAGCTGGCAAGGTGATAAGAGGTGTGTTTACAGTGATGAGAGCAAAACACAGACGCACACAGACCATATTTTACTCTCGTGATAACATATTTCTTGGTCACCATCACAAGCCACTCCTAAATGGGAACTAAGCCAGTCACTTTATTGTCTCACGAGCAGCCCTATTAGATTTATTTGATTATGTTGACATCTTTCTACCAACAGTAAGATAAACATAGAATAGTGCAAATAGTCAGGTGTGGTCATATCATCAAAACCCAGTCTGGTGACCATAGATGAGGGTATGACCAAGCTCACAGGCAGCATTGCCTGTGGTCACACGCACATCCTTTACTGCTATCCTAAAGAGGCTTGATAGGCCATCATGCCCATCAAAAGATATCTGTGAGCCCACCATTGCCGAATCATCCGACAGACTTCAGGCTTTGTGCTGCATGGAGAAAACAAGACTTGAAACACCGAGTGCCTCCTGACTGTGACAGTCATAGGAACAAGTCTTAGCGCTGAAACCATGAATTATCTGGCCCACGTTGACCAGTTCTCACCCTACAGCTATTCCTTTGATGTGATTCTCAAGACCAGGAAGCTCCAGACAACAACACAGAAGCAATAATTCAATATAGATGCATGCATTTAGCCACAGCACCAAAAGCCAATATCCAGCAGCAGTCGCTTTGCTCTGGATGTTGAGACAAAAGGAGAAATAAAGTTCACAAATTGTCTCCAGGATATGACATAGAAAAGTGGTGAGAGTTATTTGTCTAATTGTTCTTTTAAAATACATAGCTTTGGAGTTAAAATTCTGTAAGTGTATCCTGTAGGGATACAGGAAATACATGTTAACAAAGAGGTTGTGTGTTTAGTGATATTGCATCTTTATAACTATATCCAGGATAATGCATGTTTAATTACTTAAATGAAGTCTACTAATTAGATTTGTTTAAGATATAGGAGCTTATTAAAATTCTGGGTACTTGAGTTCAGCAGACCACTTAAAAAATACTTCAAATCTGTATTTATAAATCTAGTGAACTTATCTCTATTCAATATTTATGTCATTTTTTTTAAATCTCAGTTCTTCAAAGTTTATAGCAAATAGTATGAAAACTGAAAGAACAGATCCTGAAATCAGACAGTTCTGGATCTGTTTTGAGACATATTAACTGTGTGTCTTCAGACAAATCACTGAGCATGTACAAGTTTTGTCTTTCTTTTTTAGTAAGATAGACTTTTTAAAAAATCTATCTCAAGGACTTTCTGAGAATTAAATGAGATGGTGTTCATAAGAACTGGCACATAGTATACTACTGATAAATGGAAGGTCAGCTTATTTGAATTTAGTTTATTAAAAATGCCTTAAAAGTCTCATTTGGAGCTGGGCGTGATGGTGCACACTTGTAATCCCAGTAGTCGGGAGGCTGAGACAGGAGGACCTGGGTTCACGGCCAGCCTCAGTTACTTAGTGAGGCCCTCCGCAACTTAGTGAGACCCTGTTTCAAAATAAAGAATAAAAAATAGGGCTGTGGGTGGAGCTCGGAGGTAGAATGCCCCTGGGTTTCCGTCCCCAGTACCACACACACAAAAAAAAGTCTCATTGGGGCATACACACAACCCCTATTTCCCCACTCAGGTGTCTTTAAGTATATACCAAAGGGCTTGGGATGTAACTCAGTGGTAGAGCACTTGCTTAGCATGTGTGAGGCCCTGGACTCAATCCCCAGTACCACAAAAAGAAAAAATTAAAGATTTTTCCAGGCACAGTGCCACACACCAGTGACCTCAGTACCTGGGAGGCTGAGACAGGGCCTATAATCCCAGTACTTAAGAGGCTGAGACAGGAGAATCGTAGGTCCGAGGCCCTCTGGAACTTAGTGAGGCCCTATTTCAAAATTAAAATAAATAAATAGCTGGGTGTGGTGGCACACCATCACTCACACCTGTAATCCCAGTACTGGGGAGGCTGAGACGGGAGGATCACAGGTTCAAAGCAACTTAGTGAGGCTCTCAGCAACTCAGCAAGTCCCTGTTTCCAAATAATAAATTAAAAATAGGGCTGGGGTGTATCTCAGAGGAAGAATGCCCATAGGTTCCATCCCTAGCATCACATACATACACACACACACACACACACACACACACACACACACACACAAATTAATAATAAACAAAAATAAAAATAAATACAATAAAAAGGGCTGAGGTATAGCTTGGAGGTAGAATGCCCCCGGGTTCAATTCCCAGCACAGAAAAAAAAAAGCACACGTTGTTTCTTATCTTCAAAAGAAATGGTTTTTAGTCTGATTCAAAATAAAGCCGGGCGTGGTGGCGCACGCTTGTAATCCTAGTACTTTGGGAGGCGGAGACCGGAGGATCCGGGTTCGTGGCCAACCTCAGCTCGCATGCGCGCGCGCGTGATCTCTCTCTCTCTCTCTCTCTCTCTCTCTCTCTCTCTCTCTCTACCTAGTGAGGCCCTCCACAACTTCGTGAGACCCGGTTTCAAAATAAAGCATAAAAAAAAAATAGGGCTGGGGGTGTAGCGTGGAGGTAGAACGCCCCGGCCTTCAATCCCCGGTACCGCAAAAAACAAAAAAATAAATAAATAAATAAATACTACCAGGGTCATGTTTCTTGAAAGAAAAATATTTAATAAATGTCACTGACTTTGAAGCTATATTGCTGTTTTTAAATGATGCCCTACACGATCACATACAGGTTAATGAAATTGTGCCACTATCCAGCACCTAGATCAAAGTTGATATAAACTACTAGCTCTCCAGTGCTTGGACACAGGTTTTGAGCTGCTCTGCATCCTCCTTTCTGTGGCTCTCTATTGCTCTTGGTGTGAAGACAAAATCCTTACCCTCAGATTACAAAGCCATGGGAGATCAGTTCCCCTTCTACTTCCTAGGCCTCTCGCCCCTCTCTGCAACCTCTGACTTGCCATCTCGTCCTATTGGCTTTCTTTTAGCCCCTGATATCCTTCCTGTTTTCGTTCTACAAGCCTTGCACATGTACCTTCTACTAAGAATGTTCTTTTCTCTCCTTTTTACCCAGGTAACTCATCTTCATTTTTCAGATCAGATGGATTACTCCTCTGACATCACCAACTGGTTCAAAACCTCACTGTGGAGTTGCATGAACCATGCAGTTCCCTGCAGAATTTGTCAGTCACAATTTGAATCTGGGGTTGTATGACTGTCTGTCTCCATCACTACACTGAAAGCAAATGACTATGTTTTTGTTCCCATTGAGTCTCCAGGGCCTCTTTGCTCTTTGGTACAGGAAAGAAGCTCAACAAATATCTGTGGGCATTGGCTAAATGAATGCATAACTGACGGAGCGAGGAATGAGCGATGAGGAACAAATGTCATATGCTAGACCAACATACTCATTACATTGAATTTATTTCAATGGCCTCCCCCAACTTTAGTTTGATAGCACAGTACATGTACAAATAAAACCAAGCTCAATAGATGAAATGAGATGAAAAAAATCCTCTGCTATTTCCTATGGGAGATGATAAACTCTAGATTTTAACTAAACTCCATTCCCAAGGTCAACCTAGTTACTTGGATTAAGGAATCAGAATGACACACATGAGACCAGGAGGCCACCTTGTGGTATGTTTTCATATTTGCCATTTTTAACCTACCTGGAATTTTTCTTCTTCAGAAAAGCATCATTATAAACTACTGCTATGTAGGGGAATGGAATTTTGCTCCACTAAATATTTCTTACATGCCATTATCCCAAAGAGTTAGCTTAAACATTATAATTTGTTCATTTTTAATTTTATCTTAATTAAATATCAAAATGATTCAGAAGAAAACTGTAGGTAGAAGGTATAAATAATCAAATGAAAATGAACACATGTACCCAACCACCCAGCTTAGCACTGCCAGTACTTTCAAGGTCCCCTCTGTGCTGCTTCTCAAACCTTTTCTTCATCTTCTCCATTCCCTGGGAGTAACCACTGTTCTGCTTTTATTTTGTTTGCCAACTAGGTATATGTCAATAATTGACATTTCTCATTGAGCATTCCAAAGCCTCATAAAATAGGATCACACTTTATTTGACTTGCTTTTTAAATTAAATATTACTTTCCTGGGATTCTAGAGTAACCCATTTGCTTTTGTTATTTTTTTTTTTTTTTACTCTGTAGTATTTCATTGCATGACTATACACAATATATTTAGCCACTCTACTCTTGACTCTTGATGGACATTTAGTGTTCTCAGTCAGAGGATGGAGAAGTAGCTCAGTGGTAGAGCACTTGACTAGTGTGTGGGGGGCCCTGGGTTCAAACCCCAGCACAGCAAAAAAAGGAGATTGTTTCCAGTTGGAATTTTTTATGGATGGCACTGTTGTGAACATTCTTGTCTTCATCTCCTGCACACATGTAGGATTTCTCAAGGGCTAAATTGCTGGGTATGGGAACCTTTAAATATTACTAGATGATGCCAAATTTTTCCAAATTTATTTTATTGTACCAGTTTACATTCCCACCATTAATGTATAAGATTTTCAATCGTTTTACATTCTTGCCAACACCTGATATTGTCTGATTTTTTTCCATTTTTGTCACTTAGAATGGTGTAAACAGTATCTCTGTTGTTGTTTTAATCTGCATTTCCCTGACCAGGAAGGAAATTGATCCTGTTTTCAAAGCCTTATTAGTCACTTGTGTTCCTTCTGAGAAATGTCAGTTCCAGATTTTTGCCTCATTCTTTAATTTATTTACTCAAGAGCCATTAGAAGTGCTGTTCTACACCAAGTACTATTGTGGCCTGAAGGATACAAAGATGAATACAACATAGACCTTGCTCTCCACCAAGGACCTCTTGCCTTATCTATAGTTTTATTAACTTCAGGAATCATAGTAACTATTGAGACAGAAAAACAGACAAAATTTGGGCACTCTATTATATTGTCATCACTTGGCAACACAGAAGAAGTGTAAGTTATGAACTCTGGCCTCAGGAAATATACAAAAGCACATCTTCCACAAAATATTAGCAAGTTATACAAATACTATAGAGTATATATTACATACATTATGGAAATTCAGGAAAAAAAGCTAATTGATCAAGTAGATACATGGTTTAAATTTAAATTGCTTTCCCTTCCAGGTGTTGTGGCACATGCCTGTAATTCCAGTACTTGGGAGGCTGAGACAGGAGGATTGCAGGTTTAAGACCAACCTCAGCAACTTAGTGAGTCTGTCAGTAACCTAGTGAGACCCTGTTTCAAAACAAAACAAAGCAAAAAATGCCTCTAAGTTCAATCCCCAGTACCACACAATAAATAATAATAATAATTGCTTTTCTTAATGTAACTAATGTAAAAATATTTTTCTATGGCCTACTCATTAAAATGGGAAAATGAAAAATAGCCATTATAAGTCAACAAAATAATAATCATCATAGTTATAAAAATGATACTTAAATAAAATTATACTAAAGAAACGAAAACACGTTTACATATCAACATGCCTTTATTGTGGATAAAGCACTTAATTCAGTGTTCAACATCTAAAACAGCTCAATAAATATCAGAAATTATTCAGAATGATTCTGTTGAACTCTATTTCCACTTGCTCTTCTCTTGGCGGAAACACAGAGCTGTCATTCACATAAAAATCGCATTCTGAGGAGCTCAACCTGTACATGATTGTGACTGTTTCCAAAAGAAGTCCTGCCAGACCATTTCTTGGCTGAATTGATTATTTATTCCATTTGTTCAACACCAACCATGTATTAAGCACTGTACTAGATGTTAGTGAAAGTCCTTCCCTCCCCCACTCCCCGGTACTCTCAGGCAATTCTTATAATTTTTAGTATGCCTCAGTCCAAATCATCACCCCAAACCAGGAGTGGTGGTGCACGTTTGTAATCCCAGTACTTGGGAGGCTGAGACCAGAGGATCCTGGTTCACGGCCAGTCTCAGCTACTTAGTGAGGCCCTCCGCAACTTAGACCCTGTTTCAAAACAAAGAATAAAAAATAGGACTAGGGGGTGTAGCTTGGAGGTAGAATGCTCCTGGGTTCAATCCCCAGTACTACAAAAAAAAACCCGCCCCAAATCATCATCCCATTTAGTAGCCCAATCCTAGGTGAATGACGATTTTGTATTTAAAATAAAATAATTGAATAAGACCAGGGAAATATTTTTGGCACACAGCAAATTCTTTCATGCACGTAAAATAATTCCTATTCCTTTATTTTTCAAGAACCTCTTCATATTTGGAGTATTTCTGCAAAGCGTTCTTCAGCATCCCCCCATTCTTCATAAGTATAGAACTGAGCACAATAGTCTGGCTCTACAAAGCAGCAGCTCTGAGCTAAGTGCAGGTAATATGATACATTACTATGTCTAAATGAAAATATCATTTAGAACAAGAGTAATTCTTTGACTAAAAATAACAATAGGATAGTAAAACACAGAAAGATACTAATCAAAACCTTAAAAAAAAACACTCTCCATTAAAAACTACCCAAACAAGCTGGGTGTGGTGGTGCACGCTTGTAATCCCAGTACTTGGGAGGCTGAGACCGGAGGATCCGGGTTCGCGACCAGCCTCAGCTAGTGAGGCTTCCACAACTTTGTGAGACCTGGTTTCAAAATAAAGGATAAAAAATAGGGCCGGGGGTGTAGCTCAGAGGTAGAATGCCCCTGGGTTCAATCCCTGGTACCGCAAAAAAAAAAATTACCCAAACAAGCAGCACGTGCTGCAGGCTAGTAATGACTACACAGCCACCTCCATTCTCTTTCTTCTTTTGGCCTCCTTGACCCTGGCTTTTCCTGACTTCCCTCCTACAGGCTCTCCTCTTCTGTCCTCTTCCAGCCCCCGTCAAGCCTGCAGCTTGGCTCTTCTTCTTGCTGCACTCAGCCTCTTGGCAAGTGTTTCCATTCTTCAGGCTGCAGTTTTTACCTCCAGCTGAGTCACCTCCAGGTCTCTTGTCATTTGTCAAAAATGTCAACCTAAGCACAGAACACCTTCACTTGGATGACCTTTCTCAGCCCACGTCAAAGTGCAACATAGCTTTCTGCTTTGCCTCCCTCCCAAACAGCATCATTTTGAAATTAATAGACCATGATCAAAACCTTAATCATTCCCCCTTTGATTTCTATTCAACTGTAATAGAGACAGTCTTCCTCATTTCCATATACTTGTGCCCATATCAGAGACCAGGTGAAGTAAGAATTCCATAGATGTTTGCTAGATTGATGAATGGATGAATAAAAGTAACTCTGTGAAGTGGGCATGGAAATTACTAGCATCTCCATTGTACACATAAGGAGCCACAGGCTCAGAGAAGTTGGGTCACTTAGCCTAGGTAACCCAGCTGATACTGGTTCAGTCAGGTTAATACACTAGTCTCTGGCTTCTCTGCAAGAATGTTTTCTTTGCATTCATAAAACTTTTTCTTCTCTCTATTTGCTTTTCTTCAACATCCATTTCCTGGATAAGTTTGCCATCTCTTTCTTACATTAGTCCAGACCCTTAGTTCCTTGAGTGGTGCATCTAGCAATGACAGACTTCCTTGCCCTCATCAGCCATTGTCTCAGCATCGGTCTTAGCTTTCTCTCTTTCATCTTCTCTTAATCCTCTTTACGATGCCCTATTATCTTCAATGCTCCTTCCTACTTGAATTGCTCTTATCCTTTTACTAACTCTACACTTGTTACTTCCTTTGCTTGTTATTCTGCTTCTCACTATTCTATATTGTAATCGCCTGGGTTTATTCCTTGGTCTTCTGTCCCTTTCATAGATTCTCCTTTTAGAGCCCAAATCTACTCAAACTTCTAAGCTATTGGCTCCAAAATCTATACCTGGAACCTCAATTTAGCACCAAAGTTTGACCCTGGATCCGCAGCCACCATTTGGCTCTGCTGACTCTGTACAGGGTCAAACTGAATTTACCTCCTCTTCCCATTCCGTTTTCCATCTCAATCTCCCTATTACTTTTATGCCACCTTAACTTTACTAACCATACAGACCCCCATTCAGGGAGTCATTAACGATTCTTTCCTGTTCTTGATCATTTGGGTCCTAACAGACACTAAATTCTCTTGCATTCCCTTGGTAACACCTCAGCTTCTCTTACAGTCCTCCATAATCTGGCCACATCTACCTGTCTGACCTCATCCTGCACTGTTTCCCAGCACAGACCCCTTGCTGTAGCCCACCTGATGTAGCTGTCTTTATTGCGGACACCAGGCCTTGGTTATTGTAATGTATCAACTTGGCTGGATTACGGATTACCTGGAGAACTGGCAAAGCATCATTTCTGGTTGTTATGTGAAGGGATTTCCAGAGGAGATGGGTAGTGAGTCAGTGGACTGTGGGGTTAGATCCACCCTCAAGGTGGGTAGGCACTGTCCAATTAGTTGAGGACCTGGAGTGAGGCAAATTAATCTCTCTCTCTCTCTCTCTCTTTCTCTCTCTCTCTCTCTCTCTCTCTCTCTCTCTCTCTCTCTCTCCCTTTCTCTCTCTTTCTGTCCCAGAGCTGGGACACTCTCCTCCTGCTGCCCTTGGACATCAGAACTCCAAGCTCTCAAGCCTTAGGACTGTATGACTTAATATAAGCGCCCCCCGCCTCCCGCCAGGGGCTCAGCCTTCAGCCTCAGACTGAGAATTATACATCAGCTTCCTTGTTTCTGGGGCTTTCAGACGAGGATCAAGTCACACTACTGGCATCCAGGGCTTCCAGCTTATTAACAGCCTGTTGAGGAACTTCTCAGCCTCCATAATCACACGAGCCAATTACCACAATAAACCCCTTCTCATCTATCTTTCCGATCTATCTATCTAATCTTATCTATCATCTATCTATCTATCTCTCTATCATCTATCATCTATCTATCTATCATCATCTATCTGCTATTGGTTCTACCACTCTGGAGAACCCTGACTAATAGTCTTCCTGCATCCCCTTAGATAGAATGCTCTATCGCCTCTTCTCTGGCATTCCTGTATTACTAGTCTTTATGTTCAGCTGGGAACCAGTTTTCAAGTTCTATTTCATCTAGAAAATATTCTATGTGACATTCTATTTTCTCCCTTTCTTTACCACATACCGTACATATTTGAAGTATCTGACACACAGCAAATAATCAATGGATAGTGCCTATTATTTTTGTTAATGGCAAGAATAATAATAGGTATATTTCTGCCTTGATTCCCCAGTGAAGTGAAACTTCCTAAAGCACCAAGATCACATCTTTTCTGAACCCCAAGGCACCTATAGCAATGTACTTCCCGGACCATTAATAAGTACTCAGAATTCTCCTCTTCCAAATCAGTCTCAGCACAGCTAAAAGGAAAGCAAAACGAAATCATTTTAGTTAAAATCAAGCTCTCAGTTTGTTACTATGCTATTGTGCAATTTCAAATTTAAAAATAAAATGGAGGCTGGGCATGGTGGTGTGTGCCTGTAATCCCAGTATATGGGAGGTTGCAACAGGAGTATCACAGGTTCAATTTAGTAAGGCTTTCAGCAACTTAGCAAGACCCTGTTTCCAAATAAAAAATAAAATAGGGCTGGGGGTGTAGCTCAAAGGCAGAATGCCCTGGGTTCAATCTGCAGCAAATAAATAAATAAATAAATAAATAAATAAATAAATAAATAAAACAAATCTTCAACAGCTCCAAAACAAAAGGTTAGAATGATTTTGAAATTTTAGGATTAGCTAGGCATGGTGCTTCACATCTGTATTCCCAGTACATGGGAGGCCAAGACAGTAGGGCCCAAAGTTCAAGGCCAGCCTCAGAAATTTAGCGAGGCCCTCAGCAACTTACTGAGATCCTGTTTCAAAAAAATAAAATAGGGCTGGGGGTGTAGCTCAGAGATAGAATGCCCCTGGGTTCAATCCCCAGTAACACAGAGACACACACACACACACAGACACACACACACACACACACACACACACACACAACCACACATTTAGGATTAAAAAAAGTTAATGTCTATATAGCACCATTTTCTTCACTTTGATTACATTTCCATATTTCCTTTTGGAAATCTTCCAGAGTTCCTCTTGACCCTGAAGGTAAGAATTACTAAACATACTTAGGGTTTTTTGGGGGGTCTGGGGAAGGTCTGGGGAAGCTATTTGATTTACATGCTGGGAATTGACACCCTGTATGTAAGAAATTTACCATATTTGTGTGAATTTCTTGGAAAAAATTTAAAACCCAGAAAAAATAATTAATTAAATTGATTATTAAGAGAAAAGATAAGAAATCAGCTACTTAACAACCAACCACCTGCCTTAAAACGGTCTTCTTGGGTCTATAAAAAAGAACTGAGTAGAAATAGTTCCACTTTAAACAAATAATACATGATCTGAATATATTTAAAGAACAGAAATTGACTCTAAGAATAATGCAAAATAGGTATAATCCCTTCTTTTATTAGTCAAACACACTCAAGATTAAATAAAAGCTTTTAAAAATCCCTGTTTGTACACACATCCAAATTATTTTCAAAAGCTGGAAACTGAGATTTTAGATCATTTCTGATCAATATTTTTAAATATTTTAGAATCAGAGAACATTATGCTTTAATTAATTGTCAATTATGTGTGTAGATTCAGCATGTTTTAAATTTTAGTGTAAAATGTGTATATGTATACATATATATATGCACATATACATATATATTTTGGGGGGTGTCATAAAATGGCCTTTAATGTCTCCCTCTTACAACGTATTACTGCCTGAACTGGAATTGGTATACAGCTCCCCCAGACTGGCTTACTATGAGGACTGAAGCTGGCACCCCCCTGGCAATCCCCACACACACACACTGAGCTCAGTTCTAACCCTGGAGCTTTGGAGTTCGGGAACCGGCAGTGTAGATTCTGTGTATGCCACATACACCAGACACGGTTCTGTCTCTGTACTAACTGCGCCCTACTCCCTCCCCTCCCTGCCCTCAATATTGCGGACCTCGGCTTTGTTAGGTACTAAGAAATGCTTTGCATTTGCAGGGCCTCGATCTCCTGTGTTGTTTTGTATTTGCTTTAGACATCTTGGGAAGCATGATCCACACTAACAAGATTTGCCCTGTCCAGAGGAATTGAATTTTATTTTCGAAGGCAACAGCAGCAAGTACTAAGGAGAGAAAAACTGCTTACTATAGGCAGTGAGAAGAAAAACCAAAACAAGTCTTCCCTGACCGGGAATCGAACCCGGGCCGCGGCGGTGAGAGCGCCGAATCCTAACCACTAGACCACCAGGGAACTTGTGTGTGTACTCTCCTCGATTGTATTTGCTTCTTTAAAAAGTTGCATGCACTTCTGACCACTAGGAGGCAGATCGCGGACCTGAAACCATACCTACTTTGTTCTTGCTCCCGTTTTCCGCCGCAAAATCAGACGCAAATTTTCAAGGCTCCCGCGGAGCTCAGAGAGAGCTCCTAAGAAAAACACTTGGACCCACAAATCTAACCCTCTTCTGATTGCTGTGCTGGAAAAGACGTCCCGAAATTCTAATTACTATTACGCCTAATTTCTATGCCTAGACGAGTGTTAAGGTACTGTCCAGATTCTGTAAGTTGCTCTATTATTTTCTTAACTGTCTTAGGCACTTTAAATCTAATCTCTGTCACCCTCTGTATCTCTGTCCTATCTTTTCTATCACGAGGATTTTAAGTATCAAACCTAACAATAGATGAGGCATCGCACCCGGACAAAGCAGGTGCTGTATAATGTGGGTGATGAAGGGCCATGGAGCCTTTAAGACTTTAATAAGCCTTTAAGACTTTAACTTTAATATATCTTAACATATATTAATATATAATAATATATATTATTGCTATACTATGCTATGTGCATAGCATATATGTTATTATGCAAGTAATTATGTGATATATAGCACATTAAATTACTTACTATAATTATTTATAAATATTCTTATTTAACATAGTTATAAATATTACTATAATTGCTCATAAATAAATATGAGTTACACACATATCACATTATAATTACTTACAAATAAGTATTAATTGAGTGATATATACATCACATACATACTCTATTTTTTCGTTACTTAACTGTTATATTCAGGCTAAGGAAGCTGAGAGCTGCGGGTGACACACCTAGTGTACAACCAGGGGATCTGCACAGGGATCCAAGTAAACCCTTCAAACACACTTTCTTATCCTCACATTATCTAAATGATTACTACCCGGGCAATTGCTTCACTTCTCTGCATTACACACTACACATGGCAGGAAAATGATTAGGTAATTACCCAAAGGAGTTCAAGAAATCCTACTGCCCAGCCTTGATTCCGAAACCATGAAACAGGAGCAGAAGACAATAAGCTATAACTCAGGTTTGAAAATGCCAGCAGTTAGAGTTTGAGGAAACATAACCCAAGAGACCCCTCTGGGCTGCAAGATGGAAGGAGGCGTCAGGCACACACATAAATTTGTAACGAACTTGCTCACAACAACATCCGGCGCCACGGAGCGGTACCGCCGTCATCCATCACCACAAAATTAGGTGAGCTGTGCTTGAATATTGCTTCTTGTTTTCTGTAATTCAGAGATGGGGTTTAAATCACTGGTATAATTTATCTAAAAATATTTAGGAATTATTTTCCAAACAAGACTGCAAGGAGTTGTTAAGAACAATAAGTAGAGATAAAAAAAATCTCTAGAAGAAATTTCCAAACTTTATCTTAGATGGGACATACACCCTTTTTCTATACCAATCAATTTTAGGAGATTAAGATCAGCAGGTGGAGTTCTTACCTCTCAGTTGTATGGTAACTAAACCTAAGCATCAGAGTATCTGGTTTGAACAGAAAAATAAAGCAGATATTCTTCTTAGTATAAAATTTACTAGGTTTAATCACAATATTGTACACAAGGTACAAAAGGGTATAGTGGAAACCATCCTCCCACTCCTACCCCCCAACCACTCATTTCTTCTTCCCATAGTAATCAGTGTTGGCAGCTTCGTCTGTATCCTCCCAGAAATAGTCAATTCCTATACTTAGCTCTTTTTTCTTCCCTCTCTATTTTGAAATATATAAAACCTACAGAAAATTGCAAGTATAAAACAATGAAGACAAACGATCCCCTTCATCTAGACCTCTGGTGTCTAATGTAGTGACTCCAGCAATATATGGCTATTGTGCATTGAAATATGGCGAATAAACTGGGTGTAGGCCTTTATCCCAGGACTTGAGAGGCTGAGATAGGAGGATCACAGGTTAAAGGACAGCCTCAGCAATGTAGTAGTTCTCAGCAACCTAGTGAGAACCTGTTTCAAAACAAAAAATAAAAAGGGCTAGGGTTGTAGATCAGAGGTAGAATGCCCCTGGATTCAATCCCCAGTACCAACAACAACAACAACAAAAATGTGGCTAGTATCAATTTAGATGTTCTTTAAGTGTTGAATACACATTGGATTTTTAAGCCTTAGTATGAAAAAAGAATAAACTATCTCAATACTTTTTGCACTGATCACATTTTAAGATGATAATAATCAGATTTATTTGGTTTCATACATTTTAAAAGTAATTTTACTTTCTTTTCTTTTTTTAACTATGTGAGTATACATGTAGTTTGCATTTTGTTTTTATGTTACAATACTGACCTAGATTTACAATTGTTAGTATTTTGCCATATTTCCTTTCTCTTAATCTCTATTTTTCCATGAGCCATTTGAGGTTAGCTGTAGATAACATGATGTTTTACTTCTACATACTTCCCATACATCTCATAAGAACAAGCAATATGATTACCACACTCTGGAAATGTAAGTTTACTGCAATATTGTTATTTCTTATATGGTCAATAAGTATATTTTCTAATTAACCTAATTGCATTTTTAATTATTTTTTCTTTTTATCCAGGATCTAATTAATGATTATACCTTGCATTTAGTTGTTACAACTCTGTAGTTTCCTTTCTTTAATCTGGAACAGTTTCCCCCAATCTTTCTTTCACAGCATTGGCTTTTTTTTTTTTTTTTTGTGGTACTGGGGATTGAACCCTGGGGCATTCTACCTCCGAGCTACACCCCCAGCCCTATTTTTTATTCTTTATTTTGAAACAGGGTCTCCCTGAGTTGCAGAGGCCTCACTAAGTAGCTGAGGCTGGCCGCGAACCTGGATCCTCCGGTCCCAGCCTCCCAAGTACTGGGATTACAAGCGTGCGCCACCATGCCTGGCTAGCATTGGCCTTTTTGAATGGTGGAGTACAGTTATTTCAGAAAGTCTCTCAACTTAGTTAAATACTCATTTTGTTAGGAAAATCATCACAAGTGATGCACCCTTTTTATTGCATTATACCAGAATATACATTTAGTGTAGCTCATTATCTATAATGATGTGTAGGCAGAATAATGGCCTCCCACAGATGTCCCCAGAACATGTCACCTTATATGGCAAAAGAAACTTTGGAGATGTTATTAAGAACCTTAAGATGCGGGAAATTATCCTGGATTATCTGGGTGGGCCCCAAATCATCACACGGATCGTTATGAGTGAAAGTGGGAGGCAAAAAAGTCAGTGTCAGGGGGATGGGATGTGCAAGAGACTCAACTAGCTATTGCCGGCTTTGAACATGGAGAAAGGGGACTGTGCAGGTGATTTTGAGATGCTGGAAAAGACAGGGAGACAGATTGTCCTCTAGAGTCTCCAGAAAAAAAGCAGTCCTGCCAACATCCTGATCGTAGCCTGGTGAGACCTGTGTTGGACTCCTGAACCACAGAACTGTAAGATATTAAATTTGTGTTGTTTTAAGACACTAATTTTGTGGTAATTTTATACCAATGATAGAAAACTAAAATGGTAAGTTTTGTCATTGGTTCATATCTGTTATATTTCTCCATCATAAAGGTGCCTTTTATACTTATAATTAACAAATATTGGAAAAAGTAACGATCACTCAAAGCAATATTTTGAGACAGTATTATGGTTCTGTTCTTCGACAAACTTTCAAACAATGGTTTTAGCTTCCACTGACGATCCTTGCCTGAATCAAGGATTACTATAGTGTTTGCAAAATGGTGACATTTAAAATTTTATAGTTCTTCTGTAAAGAACTTTTTTCCTCCCTCTTCTTACTATTTAATTCTAATGCATCAGTTTGGACTCATATATTCCTTTTCTGTTTTGTGAGTTCTTATTCAAGGTATTACAATCTATTGCTGTCATTATTCCTTTAATACTTAAATTGTCCCCGTGGAGACAAATTGTCCCAGAAGAGAGTCCCCCCAGGCTGGCTCCTATGCTCTTTTGGCTCGTCCCTGTAAGTGTTTGAGCACTTCTTTACTTTCTGGCACAACATGGTTCAGGCACACTCTGTACTTTATAAAGTAACTTAGGGAGAATTAACATAGTCATGCATGTATCTATTCTTTTTAAAATTTTCTATTCATTTGTGTACAAGTAATAGCATACTCTATCTACTTTCTCTAACCTTTTTTATCAATATCTTCTGGTAGATATTCATTTTCTCATTATTTTTGGTAGCTGCATGTTTTGTTGCATAGATATTGAAACAGTCCCATATCATTGGGCACATAGATTGTTTCCAATCTTTTGCTGCTATCAAATTACAACAAATAACTGTGCGTCAACATGATGAGCCCTTAGTTGTGTTCTGGGGATTGAACCCAGGGGCATTCTACCTCTGAGCTACACCCCCCAGTCCTATTTTTTATTCTTTATTTTGAAACAGGATCTCACTAAGTTGCAGAGGGCCTCACTAAGTAACTGCTGAGGCTGGCCGGGAACCTGCGATCCTCTGGTCTCAGCCTCCCAAGTACTGGAATCACAAGCGTGAACCACCACACCCAGCTCTCTTAGTTTTTATTATTTTTCCCACAAGTAGTTCACCTTATAGAGTGCTAATCACTGATTTGAAAATATTATTATATATATTAGAAGAAAAATCGTGGCAGTTGGTTTGAATTCAGCTATAGTATAATTTATTGACAATTTTATATTTCAATTTGATTATAATCTGACTCAGCTATTCTTTTGTTCATTCACTTGTTCATTCATTCAACAATACTTATTGAATATAATATATTCCAGGCACTGTGCAGGGCACCCAGGACTGTGTAGGGCACCCAGGAAGCCAACGAAACAGAATCCCTGATTTTAAAGCTTAATTTGGTGAGGCTCAAATAACCAAGCAATTATAACATAATAAAAGTGATTACTGCTGGGCGTGGTAGCGCATGCTCGTAATCCCAGTACTTTGGGAGGTGGAGACCGGGGGATCCGGGTTCGCAGCCTGCCTCAGCTTGCTCTCTCTCTCTTCTCTCCCTGTCTCTCTCTCTCTCTCTCTCTACCTAGTGAGGCCCTCCACAACTTTGTGAGACCCGGTTTCAAAATAGTATAAAAAATAATATAGTATAAAAAGTATAAAAATATTTTTATAAAAAAAAAGTATATTTTTTATAAAAGTATAAAAAATACTTTTCAAAAAAGTATTAAAAATAGGGCCAGGGGTGTAGCACGGAGGTAGAACGCCCCTGGGTTCAATACCTGGTACTGCAAAAAAAGTGATTACTTATGCTTTTTATTTTTTATTTTTTTGCAGTACCGGGGATTGAACCCAGGGGCATTCTACCTCTGAGCTACACCCCCAGCCCTATTTTTTATTCTTTATTTTGAAACAGGGTCTCACTAAGTTGTGGAGGGCCTCACTAAGTAGCTGAGGATGAACCTGGATCCTCCTGTCTCAGCCTCCCAAGTACTGGGATTACAAGTGTGCGCCACCACGCCTGGCCACTTAGGCTGTAATAAGCTTATTTAAATAGATTGAAAATCTTTCAAGCCAGGCGTGGGGTGTAGCTTGGAGGTAACATGCCCCTGGGTTCAATCCCCAGTACTGCAAAAAAAAAAAAAAAACTTTCGTCATGCATACACATTACCAAGAAATGGTACAGCCACCTTGAGAGAGTTTGGTAGTTTGTTATAAAACTAAACATTCATCTACCATATAATCCAGCAAATGTGCATTTGGGGTCTTATCCCAGAGAGTTGAAAACTCAGGTTCACACAAAACCTGCACGTGAATGTTCATAGCAGTAGCTTTATTCAGAATAGCTCTCAACCTAGAAACAACTCACCCTTCAATGGGTGAATTGTCAAATAGGAGTACAACCATACCACAAAATATTTACTAATAAAACAAAGAAACTCTTGATCGCACAACTTGGATGACTATCAAGGGAATTGTACTGAGTAGGAAAAAAAAATCATGACATCCAGTACATGGAGACTGGGGATTGATCCGTGGGGCGTTCAATCCCCAATATCACGAAAAGAACAAACAAACAAAATCCGAGCATAATCCAAATCCAATCACAATCAAAATCCAAAACATAGCATTCTTGAGATCACAGAGATGAAGATAGATGGTTACCAGGAGTTAGGGATATGGTGAGGAGGAGGTTCCAGGTGACTGTAAAGGGATGCCTCAGGGGAGCCTCAGCAGCCATAGAGTAGTACTGTGTATTGTTGGTGGTACAAGATTCGATTCATGTGGGAGGTTGAGACAGGAGGATCGCAGGTTCACAGGTAGCCTCTGCAACTTAGCAAGGCCCTTAGCAACTTAGTGAGACCCTCTTTCTAAATAAAAAATAAAATAGGGCCTGGGGGTGTAGCTCAGAGATAGAATGC
>PVJS01004144.1:0-10000 GCA_004027185.1 Glis glis
TGTGTGTGTGTGTGTGTGTGTGTGTGTGTGTGTGTGTGTGTGTGAGAGAGAGAGAGAGAGAGAGAGAGAGAGAGAGAGAGAAAGATGCTGTTTTTTTACTGGAAACATATGAATCCTATTGTCCCATCCTTATTACTTCATTTAACATTATTTAGTTCATTACAATTACAGAATGTAGTTTCAAATACTTCTACACTGGAGGTTAGGGATTCAACATATAGATTTTTCGAGGAGGGCACAACATTCAGTCCACAAAAATGCATGTACATGTAAATCTCTCTTTTGTTTCTGTGTTTTGTTATATTATTGAACTCTTGTTTCTTTATTCCATTATTATATTTTTAATTCATATATGATATGGCATATAATTACATTATAATATTTCTTATAAAAATATTACAACCTAGTTCTTTTTGTACATTTTTCCGTTTTTCTGCTATTATGAACAATGTCTTAATAAACCTTATTTATGTCCCCAGTTGGACATGTGCAAGATATCTGTGAGGTGTAAATCTCACTTTCGAAGCATGATCCATGGCAATGCATATTTTAAACCATAAATCTTAATTATTTCTTAAAGTGATTAAGACTTCCAATTAATATACACCATTGTCTTTAAAGAGCATCATCAAAGGTTCCTCAAGAAACTACCAAATGAACCACCAAATGATCCTGGGTATCTTTCCAAAAGAATTAAAATCAATACTATAGTGATACATATATCCATGTTTATAGCAGCACGATTTACAATAGTCAAATTATGGAGGTGTCCGTCAACAGATGAATGGATAAAGAAAATGTGGTATATACACAATGGAGTTTTAGTCAGCCATAAAGAAGAACAAAATTATATCATTTGCAAGAAAATGGATGGAATTTTAGAATGCCATGCTGCGATCAGCCAGTCTCAGAAAGGCAAGAGTCATATGTTTTCTCTCCTATGTGGAAGCCTGACAGAAAATAGGAAACATAGGAGATTTTAAATAATGGGCCGAGAGACCTATAGAGAGAGGGAGTTAGAAGCAGGAGGACTGAAGAAGGAAACAATTCAAATACTACTATGGCAATATGTGAAGGTATTACTACCAATTTCACTAACGTGCATGAGGGAAGATGGGGGAGAGAGGTGGGGTGTGGAGGGAAATACACCAAGAGCTGTGTGTATTTATGTTTTTATCACATTGAACTTCACTATGATGTATAATTGCAGTGCCTAATAAAATAATAAAAACCTTAGCAGTTTTATTTTTCAAATCTCTTTATATATGATGAAAATTTATTGAAGTTCTGTCTTACTCTAATTATTGTTGAGATTGGTCATCTTTATGTGGTTTTACTATCCCATTTGAAGTTCTATTCTCTGAAATCTTTTTTGTAAAAAATGGGGATTTTAATATATAATAAACAATAGTAATTGACATTTACATTATTATAGTACTAGAAACAAATGCTACAAAGCAATAGTAATGTATTTCCCATATATGACTGATACAAGAGGAAACACTGAGGTAATCGTATTTAAACTAATTTGCCTACTTTTCAATATTTGTATGTCTGCATATATGAGTTTATTTGATTTCTAAATTATAACTTACTGCAGGAGGGAATATTTGAAAAGGATTCAGAAAGATGGAAGAAACCTCATGTAGCAGAGGTTAAAGGTGAAGGGCTTCTAGGGAATGCTATTTAATAGCTGGGGAATTAGTATCATCATTTATTAACTGAAAGAAATTCTTTTCCTCATACTGTTTTATCAAATAAGAAGTCTTACAGTTATGGATTTTATTTTTTCCTTCACACATATAAAGAAGAGGGAAGTTCTAATGACATCCTTCTCCTTCAAAGAGGAAGTGTTGCCAACTGTTGACTTTTAGAAAAACAGGTCATTTGTAGCATTATTAACAGGACAACAGATGAACAACTGTGATCTCTAGGACCCAGAATCTATTCCAGGAATATAAATATCTTACAGGATTTCTTCATTCAAATAGCAGTTCCAAGTACAGGTTGATTTTTAAAATAAAAAGAACCAATTAATAGTATATATGAATGTTCACATACCTTCACCTTGAATAATGAACACAAGATATTTTTTTCTTCCAGGCAGTGAATAAGTGGAGGTGAAAATATATAGAATGGATTTGGGATCAATTTTGTAAGGGTTTAATGGAAGGTATACATTGAACAGTTATTTTATGATATTGTGAGAATCTTGCACTGATGGAATTTTGACTCCACAGCTTTTGGGCAAGAGGCAGATTTATAGAAACTGTATTCTGTTCCCTAGGCATAGTGGTGATGATGAGACATAAGTTCCCTCACTCTTGACCAGAAAGTGATGGTATTAGAGTGTTTCTGGTGTCTTTGAAACAGTCCGGGATTAGAAGCAAGAGACTTTAGTTAACATATTCAACATTCAACCTCCTACTTGGTTTATGATGAACTCTGAGTCACACTTTCCCCAAGGTAACTGAGAAGGCAAGAAGCTCTGTGAACCACCACATTCCCAATTGCAACCTGTGGTTATTATCATTATTTCTCCAAGGATGAGCTCTCTTGTGACTGCTTCAACAAGTAGATTGTCCTCAAGGGAGACAAAGGTGATGAAGCAATTACATCCTGTTTGTCCCCAATTTGGAGCTGAGGTGCAGAATTCCTCCAAGGACCTCTCCATGGTTTGTAAAATTAGAACTCACACCGATTGCTCAGGAGCTGGGAAGAAACAAGCATCCGTAGATCTATTTTCTTTCATTCTGAACTGATAGCTCTTCTGCCTGTGAGAGTGGAACCTTGAGCCTCTTTCAGACTCCACCTGTTTCATTATATTCTGTGACTTCTAGGGAGAAATGGAAGAACCTTCCATGCTTTGTGGTTGAACTTATCTTTGCTCATCATCTAAGGTGCTATTTCAGAGCAGGAGTAAAATATACATTAAATAGTATGATTTCATGTGTTTCTGTGTATGTGCATGTGTGTCTGGGTCCAGCCTGTGCTGCTGATCCCTAGACTCTACCCTTTCTCAAACCAGACAGCTCCATGTAGGGAAATTCATCTTGAACTGAGTATCTATCCAAATTTTGAGAAGATAGGGCAAACCAAATCTTCATGTAGAATAATGTATCTCTAGCTGATCCTGTATCTACTTTTTGAGAAGATAGTGGAAAAATATGCCTCCTTGTGGCTTATCTTTAACCACCATTATGTCTTGCTGGGTTTTCTTCCAAATTTTATACCAAATTTCTCTAATTGTATTCATCCCTGCTGTCATAATCCAGTAGTTATTTTGTATCTAAATTACTATAAAAACCTCCTATTCAGGTTCCTGATGACGCTCTTGCATTATTATAATCTGATCTCTACCCAGTTGATGGTAAGTTATTTAAAATTCTTAATCAGGTCTTTGATGAAAGTTTTTCTTGGGTGTACTGTTGCCCTGATAATAGCATTGAAAATTCCTATTATTATTAGAAAAAGCCCTATGTGTTCTGGCTCCTCAATAATTTTTCAATCCATATTCTTCTCATGCTTGACCGTGGACTTGAATTTTCTCTATTCCTCAAGTGACTTAGACCTGCCCTCTGCAAATACTTCACTAGAGTGCCCAGTTTTACAATCTTCTTGTGATATATTCTTCTATTAAGGACTACTTTAAAAGAACACATTAAAATAGGTTTTTCTCCCCACCTTAGTCTTTGTGATTGGACAGTCTGTCAAAATCATGAATATAGATTCTATGTGATTCTATTTCTGTGGATTTATCATATGTAATATAATAATATAATATAATCATAATATATCATATATATCCATTTCTGTGGATGTATCATGTATATGACATACATATGCCAATGTGCAAAATGACATGTAATAATGTCATTTATTGCAATATTGCTAGAAATAGCAAAATATAAGAAACAAATGCCCAGCATACTGAAATTGGCCATTTTCATTGTGATAAAGTGTTACATAGTAATGAGCAACAAAACCGAATGTATTATGCATTTCAGGTAATAGATCTCATTAACAGGATTCTTAATGTAGTGGGCTGAAGAGTGTTGGAATTTTAAAGGTAATTTTAATCAATTTGGGAAAATTGGTACATTAATATAGACTTTAGTTAACCCTCAAATGAGTGATGAATCAGTGAGACACCTCCATGGCTCTCAAACACAAAGATCTTCAGATGAAGTAAGTCTTTATATGGAATATGGATTCTAAGTTTTGGTAAACACATAATTTTGTTCCCTTGTATATTATTTTGTTATTGTTCACAGGGATTGGTTTATTCCCAAGTGACTCAAAGGAGAAAGAGAGATGAATAATTATCACAGTATAAAAAATGACAAGAAAAATATTGGCTAATAATCAATGGCATATCCTAAATTAGGAAAAAAGGAGAAGGTATTATTTGTTTATTATAAACTAACATTTTGAAAGAAGTTCTTCTTTTCCAGATTCTGTGTGATTTGAAGAGTCAAGTATTTTAATCATTCTGATGAAATAAATGAGAATGACCTGCTTTGTGTTGAGGGAATACAGGAGGTAGGATTTGGAAGAGAACCAACTCTTTCTCCACATTCAATGAAAATGCCTATAAAAAGACTTATGGAAGACTGAAAATGTTCAGTGGGAAAGAATATCCTTAAAGGAAGAAGTGATGATATATTGAAAGGTATGTCACCAGATATTTGATGGTACTGACATAGATTCATGCCCTTAATGTCCTTGACTCAACTTGCTCCATAGACATTTCTACCAGGTATCCAGATCTTGTTATCTTGAAGCTCAAAAGCAGCCCATTGGGTTCTCTTATCTTGACTTCATTCATGGAAATAAAGCATTTTCCAAAGAATATTTCTTAGACAAGAGGAAGATAAAGAGAGGCTAATAGACCATTAGACATCATCTGGTTACTGGCCTGGGCTTGCATGTAATTCCTTAATCTCAGATTTCCATAATGGACTCATAAACTCCTCAAGTTTGAAACTGATATAATGTAGTAATCACATAAAACATTTCTTGGTTCTGCAAAAGATACCATATTGGATTCTAGCTGAACAAATAGCATCCTTTATCCAGACCAAAACTAGTCCATTAGTGGGGCAAAGAGCTTGAGGCATTCAGGCTAACATGCGCATATTGACTAGTCCAAAATCTTCATTTTATTTTGTTAGAATCACAATGACTTCTCATTCTTTCACATTTCCATTTCTTTTTAATCTCCAGCAAAAAAAGGAGAGGAACATGATGAGCTATAATGAGAGCAGCATGTCTGAGTTCCTCCTCCTGGGGCTCCCCATCCGACCAGAGGAGCAAGGCATATACTATGCCCTTTTCCTGGTCATGTACCTGACCACGGTGCTGGGGAACCTGCTCATCATCCTGCTCATCAGGCTGGACTCTCGCCTCCACACCCCCATGTACTTCTTCCTCAGCCACTTGGCTTTCACTGATATCTCTTTGTCATCAGTCACAGTTCCAAAGATGCTCATGAATATGCTGACACAGAGCCCATCCATCTTGTATGCTGAGTGCATTTCCCAGGTATATTTTTTCTTATTGTTTGGGAGTCTTGACAGTTTCCTCCTCACATCAATGGCCTATGACAGGTATGTGGCTATCTGTCACCCTCTGCAGTATACCACCATCATGAACCAGAGCATCTGTTTTCTTCTGGTTATCGTGTCCTGGATCTTATCATCTGCTAATGCCCTTGTGCACACCCTCCTTCTTGCCCGTCTCTCCTTCTGCACAAACAACACTATACCCCATTTCTTCTGTGACCTCGCTGCCTTACTTAAGCTGTCCAGCTCTGACACCACCATCAATGAGCTGGTTATCCTCATTGTAGCATCAATGGTCATTACCCTTCCTTTCATATGCATTCTGGTCTCTTACGGCCACATCGGGGCCACCATCCTGAAAAGTCCCTCAATCAAGGGGATCTGCAAAGCCCTGTCCACATGTGGCTCTCACCTCTCTGTGGTTTCTCTGTACTATGGAGCAATTATTGGGCTGTACTTTGTCCCCTCATCCAATAACACTAATGACAAAGATGTCATTGTGTCTCTCTCCTATACTCTGGTCACACCCATGCTGAATCCCTTTATCTATAGTCTGAGAAATCGGGATATGAAAGGAGCTCTGAGAAATATCTTCAGTAAAGGAACACTTTCAACTTGATGAGAATTGTGTTTACTCTTACTGAACATTAGATCTTCTCGGTCCTGTGCATGCACACTTTTATCTCTGATTTGCTGTTCCTTTATGACCTGTGGTGTGGCACTCTTTATTCAGACATGTTTCACTGTCTTTTATACATATATACTTTTATTGGTGCATTGTAATTATACATCGTGGTGAGGTTCAATGTGATAGGAAGATGCATGCACACACAGCACCCGGTGGATTTCCCTCTGGACCCCATCCCACTCCCAACACTTCCCCATTCATAATATCAAAACTGGTATTGATAAGCTCATGTATGTTCATAGGATTGTTTGAGCTGTTTTCATCATCAAGTCTCACCATTCTCACCACCATTTATTAATGTTTTTATTTTTGATGATTGCCATTCTACCTGGAGTTAGATGGAATCTCAGTATACTTTTGATTTGCATTTCCCTTATTGCTAATAATGTCGAACACTTGTTCAATTGCCCATTTTAATTGGGTTGTTTGAGTTTTTTAGTGTTAAGTTTATTAAGTTCTCTGTGTATTCTAAATATTAGTACTCTATCAGATGAGTACCTCCCATTCTGTAGGCTCTCTCTTCAGACTCTTAATTGTTTCCTTTGATGCGCAGAAGCTTTTTAATTTAATGGCACCCCTGATACATGTCTTTCTCCTGGCTTTCTATTAGGTGGTTTGTCTTTTATTTACTGCATTGTAGAAAGTCTTCATATAATCTGTAAATTAATACTTTGTATATAGTGCAATTTACATTATTACTTTTTTACTATGTATCAACATCTCAATTTTAATGTGATTTTTGAGGAAATCATCTTTAAAATGGCAGCAGTTATTGTGTTTTGTAGACAGTAAGGAAGTCATGTGGCATCAGGAAAAGTGCAGAGGCTAGGAAAGGTGGACTTATACTTTGTATCAAGAGAGCATCTTCCATTTGCATATATAGTAGGAATAACAAAATGAAATACTCTCTACCACAATTTCATATTAATACCAGTGGGACACACATGCAAATATCTTACAATTAACAATTTAAATGTGTGAGATATTGTCAAAGTCTAGGGGACATTTGTGACTATGAAAAATAGAAGTCAATTGAGTTCCTTAAGTAAAACACATGTGCCTGGCCTAATTAATACTGTGTGATAAGAAACTGAGGTAGATATCAATAGGGGTGCAAATAATCAAATATCAATAATACCTGCTTTGATAACAATTCAGCAGGACCCAGTTATTGTAGCCCTTGGAGGTTCCCATTCCCTGATAGAATTCTCTATTAGCATGGGCTGGTAAATCATGTGGTCTTCACTATGGCTTAACCAAATACCTCTGAATTGTAAAACAAAACAAAACAAGACTTCTTATCTTATATACCTAATGATAGTATACTGTATTTTCATGTGGAATATTAAACTTTTTCATTCAGTCCCTGAATGTCTTTGAAATATATGCAGTTGATTATTTTTAGTGTGGTGTGAGGCACAAAATCATTTAATATTTCCCATATTAATAATGAAATATTTAAAATTAATTTGTATAGTACTTTCTTTTGCTAATTCTCTGCAATGCAAACTGAATCATATTTGATTTTTGTTGGTGTGCAGGTTGTTTCTTATATTGCTGTTACATCTATATAGTTCATATACCGTACTTCTATTGCATAATATGCACAATTACCATATTTGCTTAAAACTTTGGACTTACAATAACCCTTATTATGAGGGAGGACAACTAAAAGAAGGGTCAATGGATTCCATATGAGTCAGCATTTCCACTCTTGGGTAAAAATCAATCAAAACTGAATGTTTGTGCTCAATAAATGTCATGCATGAGAATGTTCTTAGAAGCTTCATTATAAATAAATAAACTTACGCAAATATTTGGAGACACAAATGTATGCAAGAACTCTATCTATTAACCTAAGCAAGCCAGGTGCATTGGCACATGCCTGTAATCCCAGTACTTGGGAGGCTGAGACAGGAGGATTGCAGGTTTGAGGCCAGTCTCAGTAACTTAGAGAGACCTTCAATGACTTAGCAAGATCTTGTTTCAAAATAAAAACACAATAAAAATATGTTTGGGGATGTAGCTTGGAGGGAGAGCAACCTGGTTTCAGCCCCCAGTAGCACACAATATTAGTAATAGTCTAAGCAACTGAGAGTTGAGTTTGTTCATTACCGCAGCATTACCCAGTCTATTCTGTCCTTTTTTCATAGCAAAATTTCATTCAAGTTTAGAACACAATACTATTAATCAGAAACTTTATTCTTTTCTTTTTGTGTGTGTGTGTGTGTGGTACTGGGGATTGAACCCAGGGGCATTCTACTTCTAAGCTACTCCCCCAGCCCTATTTTATTCTTTATTTTGAAACAGGGTCTCACTAAGTTGCAGAGGGCCTCACTAAGTAGCTGAGGCTGGCCACGAACCTGTGATCCTCCTATCTCAGCCTCAGAAGCTTTATTCTTGATAGACCAATACTAGAAAACAATCTGAGTGCCCATCAGCTGGGATATGGTAACTAGTTTGTCATCTATTTGTACTGTGGAATAATTAGAATAACACAGGAAAGAATGAATCACTGATTTAACAAAGAACATGTATTAGCTGCTTTGATAATATTGAGTGAAAAACATCATATATAAAAATTAAGTACTGAATGGTCCTATAGAGGAAATTGAAATACATCAAAACTAATCTGTGATGATAGGGACCAAAGGACCACTTATCCTTAGGAGGAACTGACTGTGAAAGGAAGAAGAGAGCTTTCTGCGGTACTGGAAATTGTCCATATATTGACCCAAGAGATCACTTCATTACTATACAGATGAAGACTTGAAAAAAGATGAACATTTATAATTTATGTGCTAAAAGTCCTTATATATTATACTTCAATAAAAACAATTATGAAATCTGCAATAAAGAATAAATCTCTATTTAATACACTTGCCAAAAGTATTCACAATAAAAATTCAAACTTGGTTTCAAAATACATGATAGGACATGATAGAAGAGATGAAATTTTCCTAAATGTGTTAGAGATTTTTGGCCAGATCGAGAATTTAACTGTCACGAGACAGATTAAACTATACCACAGACCAAATGGACCTAACAGACATGTACAGGACATTTCGTGCCTCAGCAGCAGAATACACATCATTCTCTTAAGCACCTGGAGTATTTTCCAGGCTACACCACATGTTATCACACAAAACAAGTCTCACAAAATTTGTTAGAAATTGAAATAACAGCATGTACCTTCTCTGATCACAATGGAATGAAACAGGAAATCTGCAAGAAGAGGAACTTTAGGAATGGTTTAAATACATGGGAAGTAAACAACATTCTCTTGAAGGACCCACTAGTCAATGAAGAAATCAAAAAGGAAATTAAAACATTTCCTGGAATAGACGAAAATGATAACAAAACATGCCAAACCCTATGAGATAGAACAAAAATGGTACTAAGAGGGAAGTTTACACCAATAAATTCCCTGATAAAAAATAGAAAGATTTCCAATAAACAGCTTAGTGATGCAATTCAAAAAACTGAAAAAGGAAGAATAAAGCAAACCCAAAATTAGTAGAAGGAAAGCAACAATAAAGATCAGAGTTGTAATGAATTAAAGAGAGCCTGAAAATTACACATGACCAATGAATGAAGAGTCTGGTGTTTGAAAAGTTAAACAAATTGAGAAACCTTAGCTAGAATAACCAGGAAAAAGATCAAAGACCCAATAGCATAAAATCAGAGATGAATAAGTGGACATTACAACTGATGGTACAGAAATACAAAGGGTAATTAGTGACTATTG